>KV009364.1:139265-200145 GCA_001598015.1 Dorcoceras hygrometricum | reverse complement strand
CAGCAGGAACTTCGAAATCTACGTGATTAATTCCCAAATCAAATCAATTAATCACTAATCCAAATTCTCAATCCTCACAATTACAGCCAAATGCAAAGAACAGATGATGGTCATTTTACTGTCATTATGCACCTTTTGTATTCTATTATAGCCAAATACAAGGAACATATAATTAGATAAGCTGCAGTTGATCCCACATCATCCACATATTTAGCGCTTTTATAGAAAATCAGAAAAGAGGTTGTCACGGAACATCTTTATTATCTCCGACAGTACGGAACAGAATCAATCACCGAACAATGCAATACAAAATCCCGATGAGAGCTAACTAATATATTGAATATCTGTATTTCTTATGCCGTACTAGAAATTCATATTAGTGCAATCTTCTTTCTTACGAGATTACAGAATAGAGGTCTCGATAATGGTCTCCATTGAAGTATTCAACAAGACGGATAACTCAATCAATACAGAACTTTATTGGGAAGCACCAGCTTTCTCTCTTCTTTCTTCCTCTCCTCAATTTTCTGTTCTCGCATTCTCCAGTACTCTAGTTTCTCTGGTCTTTCTGTCGCCTGCAACAATCACGACACGAAAAAAAATCAAGCACTGGCCATTCTTGCAACCATATCCTGAACCACAATGGATCATCAATATCACTAACTCTTTCCATTCAAATAGACATCACTCACTGCAGCAAAATTATACAACATCAACCATCCTTTTCGTTCAAATTCACTCATTACCTCAATACCACTGGCTCCAACTAGATTATCTCATAATACCACTGGCTCAACTACATTATATCATCAACATCAATTTCAATATGTCATTCATTCCATATTACAATATCCTCGTAGCAATCACATTTACATACACTAGGCCATATCCAATATACTCATAAGATTTCTCAACAATACAATACTAGCTTCATAATCCAAAATGCAAACAGTAGTTCTCAATAATACAGAAAATACGGCTACAGAGAAGGATTCAAGTGGTTCTTGCATATGTTATCTACGTATGATATTAGAACAATATAATAATTCAATGTTAGTAAGACATCATTAATACAAATTAATGTAAATCATTTACAAACTATGAGAACATCGACAGTAACCGGAATCCAGGTCTAATCCAAATCTCTAACTCCAAAGATACAAATAAAATCAACTTTCTTTCACAGGTATTTTTTACATACAACCATGCTGCCAGAAATGATTTTAAGATACATATGTGTAACATATGCAGAATACAACAAACCATAGTTCAGATTATCTTGAAGCTCCGAAAATACAACCACAATTATTGTTTAGTTATCTTCGATTAAAGAAAACTGTTTTCTGCTGCAATACTTTGCCGTAAACTACCTAGGAATGCTGCAACTCGTTGGTTTAAAAGAGATAGACTTTTTACTCAAAACTGAACACCCACCAACCAGATTTTCTGTGCAAAACTACCTATGATGACTATTACATAATCTCCATTCGACTATGGTGCTGGATTTAATAACTTTTACCTACGTACAAGATATTTTACGAATACATTAGTTGTTAACCATTTCAGGGATGATCTCCACCTACTCAAATATCATCCCTTCGAAAATTACAAGTAGAGTTTAATTATCTAGTTTGTAACAGATTCCTGCATTTCTTATATCAAGGCTTGCATCTTGAACAGAAACGTTGCACGAGTTATTCACAACAGCCAAACACTCCAGATTGAAAAACAGACATGTAAAGTAAACGTTTTGACTCCGGAAGTAACTTCCCAAATTGACAAATTTCAGTGTCTTCAAAGTGAAAATCCAAAATTGAGAGACAGTATACAGCGTAGCCTAAGAACATAAAAAACGAAATTCGAACGCACTCCTCCTAAGTAGACTGTAAACAAAAGATTTCTCAGAAGAAGGAGATACGACGCGTCCGCATACCAAACAAAAAAAATCGATAAATACCTGTGACGGCAACGAAAGTGCTTCTCAAGATTCTTCAACAGCAGTTCCTCAGTGCTGCTCCAACGCGAATCTGCGACAGCTGAAGCCAGAGACAAATTGAAGACGTTTGTAATCTGCGACAGCTTCGTCGATAGATCTGGCTGAGAAAAATTGTGATGTCGGGGTAAATTGGTAATGTTTTGCTATTTCTTTGTAATCAACGTTCTCGGACAATTTAACCCACCTAAATTGAAAGGCTACACAATCACGCTGAAACAGGAAGAAATCTGCCAATCCTGCATTCACGGATTCAAAGTAACTTGGCTACAAACGAACCAAACAGCGGATAGATTGACAATCATAGGCTAATCAGGGCTACCAAACGCAGCCAAAAAGTAATACGGTGGGTGGACTTGCACAGTGTGGGCCCACTTTTGGTGGGGCCAATGACTTTAAAGTGTATATATTATTATTAATTATTATTACGGAAGAGCTAGTTTAATAATAATTTAAAAATATTATACTTATAAATAAATACTAATTTGAATGTATTAGAAGGAAACAAACAAAAGAGAAATCAATTATATTTAACGAATTAATTTGTTTATTTTAAAATAATTGAACGCAGTGTTAGAAATTTTGATTTACAATTTCATTAATTAGAGTGCACAATAATCTGGTATGAAAGTTATTGTCCTTTACATAATATGGTATGAAAGTTATTGTCCTTTACAAGTTTAAAATGGTATTATTTTAATATTTGTTCTTGTTTGGATTTTTTTGTTTTTTATTAGTTTTTGACGCTTGACTTGAAATGTAATGAAACATATCAATTTATGAAACCAGGACTTCACGAAGCTTATCCCAGTTTCAGTCAATTTTTTGTCCATATCATTTTGCTAAGTCCCCCAAAGTTTGTATCCTTCCAATTTGTATCCAATTAGGGATGGCAACGGGACAGGGTGGGGTCGATTTTGCCAATACCATCCCCGCCCCCGAATGATTCGGGGATCCCCATCACCATCACTGCGGGGATCGGTTCGGGGACGGGGATCCCCATCTGCCGCCTCTAATATTAAATAGATAATATATATATATATATTATTTATTATTCTATATTATTATTAATATATATTTAATATTACATATTATGGTTACTCCATAGTATATATTAAAGAACATATATATATGCATATAAATGCTATTAATAGATTATTATTTAGGTTTGAAGATTTTTAGTCATCTAAATATGCAAGAAATAAAATAGTAATATGATTTCTATTGAACAATAATAGTAATATTAAATAATAATAGTAATATTATTTTTATTATATATATATATATATACACACTATCGGGGCGGGTTCGGGGGATTCGGGGATGGGGGTGCTATTACCATCCCCATCCCCATTTGATTCGGGGATAGAAAAAATTCCCCATACCCGCCCCGTTTCGGGTTTTCCCCGCGGGCCCCCAAACCCGCGGGAAAAATTGTCATCCCTATATCCAATTATACCACATCAATTGCGATTAAGTCTCTCAGTTTTTTTTAATTTTAATAAATGGGTATATAGACTTTTGAGTTGCTTCTTAAAACCTTAAAATAGAGTGAAAAAAAAAAAGAAGAATAAAGAAATAGAAGGAAATGGTCATCTCGATCTTCTAACACTCCATAGGATATGGATCGAACTGTCTCACAAAGTTCTAAACCCAACTCACGTATCATTTTAATTGGCGAACATCTCAATCAATTGAATATACTACAACACCAGATGGCGAGCCAACATCAAGTACCGAATCTGGAACATACTACAGCCCCAGCTGGCGAAGAGCCAACATCAAAATACCAAACCTTCTAGTCGATGCGAGCTCTCGGAGATCATCGACATCATTAGTATGGGGCTGTAGCATGTGCCCCATTATGGGTTTTTTATGGGGCTGTAGTATATGCCCCATTAACTAATTATAAAAATAAATTATATATGGTATCATGCCTATCTAAACGGCGTGATACATTACTTTGCGAAATACCCTCATTTTACAGTATTTAATAAAAAAAATTACAATAAAGAGTGAAAAAAACATAATGTTTGTAGTTCCAAACACACAAAAGGGCACACTTATTTATGCAGAACACAGAGAGATGAGTGATGAAGTGTTGTGCTCAATATATTTTACGAAAATACTTATTGCACTCGCAGTATCTTTCTGTATGTAGACATAAAGATTACTTGCATATTTTAACAAAATTAGGATTTTTAATCATGCAGTCGAACTCCGTAACAGATCTTCGATTTCGGATGCACCTTACACATTTATTTATTAATCTCTCGATTAAAACAGACCGCTCATCAAATTTGGAAATGGTTAGCATCAAATTTATTTTCTACGTAGACTCATCGAATAATAGAAGATAAAGATAGATGAGTTAAACTCGTTAATGATTGAGTATGCTTTTTAATAACAAAATTGTTACTGGATAATATGATTGTAGATGGTTATTATATTTAGTTAGATCTAAAAGATTTGAAATCTGTATATATATGTGTCGATATTGTATTCTAAAATTTGCATTCTCCTATTTTATAAGTATATGGGAATTGAAATCAAAGTATTGACTTTGTAAATTCTCAATATATTCTTTCTGTTAATTCTCTATTAATCACTCTATTTCTTTATGATGTAACCAAATACTTGTGTGAGACCGGCTTACAGGTTATATTTCGTGAGCGAACCACACCAATGGAGAAATATTATTTTTTTTATGATAAAGTTATTACTTACAACATAAATAT
The DNA here is from genome assembly GCA_001598015.1 of Dorcoceras hygrometricum. NCBI lineage: Eukaryota > Viridiplantae > Streptophyta > Magnoliopsida > Lamiales > Gesneriaceae > Dorcoceras > Dorcoceras hygrometricum. Next base: position 195,414 of record KV009364.1, on the reverse strand, counting down.
GACACATGAAAAAATAATTTTTTTTATTTAAAATTTTTATCAACATTGACCCGACCTATTAAAAATATTATTTTCTATTTTGAAAGTATTATATTTCATACTAAAATTATTACTAAATGGACTTGTCAGATCTGTCTCACGGATATAAACCTGTGAGATCGTCTCATAAAAAAACTCTATGATTTATAACATGTTGTCAGCACGACGCTGTAAATTTTGATTTGCAATAAATTAAATAAGAAGGAAATATATTAAGAAGATGTTCTTGAAGACTACAACATGTCCAATACTAGTTAAGTAGATGTAGATGCTAGAAAAGTAACACAAATTTATCAATGGTTACCCATATCTTTTTTGTTGAAATGGAATGAAATTGGATTTCCTTTGGGCTAGAGTGAAAAGAAAAATAATATGGTTTGTGTCTCACATTGATTTAATAAGACAATTGGGGTTAGTTTATATAATGTTTTGATATAATGAGTTGTAAGCTTGCCTAGTGGAAATGCTCTCTCTCTCGCGCGCCTGCACAGAAGGATGCAAATCGGTCACTGGAAAGGCTTGACTCGTGTGCATCCGTGACCTGGCACGTCGAATGTCGGACCTACCAGGACAAAAAATGGTCACATTGTCTAACCCCTCTTTTGCTAAATTTTTCATTTTCCTCCTGTGAATTTTCACATGTCCGAAGAGACACAAATTGTATTGATTGTGTATTCAATACAAGCATCCCAAAGGACTTCCAGTACATGACCTGTGGTATGCCCTAGGAAGCTGAAGAGTCTCACGTCTCCCTCTATATACTACCAACATTCTCCAAACACAACCCTTTCTCCATTCTCCCTCTTCACGTTTCCACTTTGATACAGTGCAAGTGCGGTTCAGTTCGTCGGTGCAGCGTAGCCTCGTGCTTTCGGTTACCTGCTCGGTTTCATTGTTGTACCCTGAGAAATAAACACCACGCGCAGCTTGGTCCTTGGAAGCACTCAGGCGCGGTGAATCTGTTTTAAGGGACGATTTATTTTCTGTTCCTCACACTATTTACGATTCATTTATATCTTGTCGTTCTGTACTGTGTATCTTATTACCCCTCTGTTTCACTAACACTTTTAAATATCATGATTTTATATATTAAAGCTGATATTTTTTGAATATTACGATATAATTTTATAGCAAGAATGTAAAGAGATTACCATTATGATCGGGTGAGAGATTTAATATATTGAAAGAATATATTTGTATAATGGTGAGAGATTTAATATATTGATAGAATATATTTGTAGGAGATTTATGATTGAGATCTGATATAAAATTTGGTATTTATAAATATTATAAATATACAGATCTAACTGTTAAGTTCTAACGGAATTTACAAAGAAATATTGATAAAAAGATGCAAAAGTTTTGTTGATATAACATGAAGAATACCTATATTGACAGAATATATTTGTAGGAGATTTATGATTGAGATCTGATATAAAATTTGGTATTTATATAATATGGCAATATACAGATCAACTGTTAAGTTCTAATGGAATTTACAAAGAAATATTGATAAAAAGATGCAAAAGTTTTGTTGATATAACATGAAGGATATCAATAAGATCCAAGATTAAGCAAAATCCTTGAAGAATATTGATATATCTTATATAGAACGAGGTTTTGATAGTCATTCAAATAGAAAGATTCGTTGGGAATTCATAAGGTATATTGATAATTAACAAGATTTGTCCCCGAGAACAAAATTTGTATTACTCTTCTAATTTGTGGTCTAACTCTCTGTTCAACTAAGAAGTCCCGGGAGTTGTTCAATGCAAAATCCATTTATTTCAAAGATTCTCACGGAAATTGCTGGAATATTGGTATATCTAGAATGTTGGGAGTCAATGTGAAATGTCATTCGTGATAGATGGCATGACATTGTAAAGACAGAAGCTCTACTTGATACTGTCAGATTTTGAAAAGATATGTCCACTTTCTCGATTTCGATTTATTCAAGATATATTATCTTAGTTATAGTGAGTGGATTCAAAACAAACAATGAAGACATTTAAAAGTTGTCGAATTATCGAGGTGCATACTATAAAGAGAATGTAATATTGTCAATGAACAAGGTGTAATGTAGTGTCAGTGCTATATTGTGATTAATTATTTTGTTTTTAAGAGGAAGACTATATTATCTCTGCAGGGATATTAATTATAAGAGATCGCACAAAATAATAAAGTCATAGTGATTGTCAAACAATATACTAAATGTCTACCATTGTTAGGATCGAATTTGGAGGTGTCCTTTGGCTCTCACACTTCCTCAGACACCAGTTCTAGGAATAAAGACCCAAATTTCGTGCATTTTAAAGATTTTGGTTTTGAAAACAACACGTAACAGGGGAACCAGATCGCGCAGGAGCTGGACCAACAGCTCTGCGAGCTGGTCCGAATCCCACACGATCTGGTCTATTAAATCTTGAGCTGTAATAGCTCAATTTTCTTGAAAGGTTTAGTGTACCGAGAAACGGATTGGCTATGAAGTAAATTTCTGCGAAAACAACTCAAACTGAATTCTAAAAATCGAAAGCTTATTAACAGTTTTAAACATGGTTTCAAACGTGCGATGCGTGAAAGTTAAATGCAGAAAGCTATAAAGAGATACACTGCAATTTGTTTTGGAAGTTCGGAGCTGAATCTCCTACATCTCCCCTTCTTCCGCAACGGGAATGATCCACTAGAAGACTTAGATTACAGCAGCCTCTGCAGCAACCCGATCCGACAGCCCGCAAGCTGCAAGAACTCCTAGCCACCTATGCACACCAGCCCGCAAGCTATGTGTCTAACAACACTTCTTTTACGCCTCAGTGAGAAAGACTACAATGAACTTGTTTAATGTTTATGTTCAAAGACTACAAGGAGAGTGTATGATTTATTCACCAACTCTAGTATATATGAGTGAATCGTGTGTGAGATTTATAGTGTACGCTCAATCTCTCGAATATAAAATCTCACACACTGGGTGTAACGTCCAGAAAATCCCTAAGACCACATATTATTTTATTTTGATTCGAAGGGTTAATCTGCGATTTTCGCATCCTCAGCACATTAGTTTGCATCTGTGTTGAATTTCAGATTTCAGTTTAGGAACGCGGTTCAAGAGTATTCCGGATGGAGTTAACCCGAGCACGATTCGAGATTAAAATGTTTTAAAATGATTTATATTAAAGAATTATTTTCTTTTAAATTTATAATAATAGGTATGGGAAATAGCTTTCAAAAGAAATGATTTCACGTACGAATGTACATACCTCTTTTCACCTACTACTTCCATTATTGGAGCTCTCTGAAATTACGGTGAAGTACTTCATTTGAACAAACAATAAAACGCAGTTTCTCTAAAATTTTCTAAGTGCTTCGTCGGTGCTCGCGCGGAATTCCAGCCGGGGTGTTCTGTTCAGCCGCTATTTGTTCCCAGGCAAGTAGTTTCTTTTCTTTGACATATCCCTGGAAGAATAATATGTTCCTTTCAGCTTGTGTGCTTGAACTGTGCAGTTTCTCCAAGTTTACAGTTTCTGTTTAAAAGTGCTGGTTTATTAAATGTATGCGCTGCGATCAAGTTCAATTTTCAAGTGATAGAATTTTTCAGAAGCTGATGTTGTTTCTTTCAAAGCTGCTGGGATGTACAATTATGGTTTCAACTATAATTCCAAGTGAACCAGTAAGTATGTCACGCTGGATAACCTTAGGATTGAGGTTCTCAGATGACAGGTAGAGCTGGTCTGGCTAGAGCTCTGTTCTGAGTTGGTAAGTTCAGCTTGTTTGTTCGAATTTCTCCCAGCTGCTTTCAGCTCCGTGCTAGGCGGTTAAGGATGAGATTATGAGTTGATAAGCTGAGTTGGTTTAATTAGAGCTTTGTTCTGGTCTGGTAAGCTTATCCAGTCTACTCGAACTTCTCCAAGCTGTTCTTAGTATTCTGTTGATATTCTTCTCTTTTAGGATCATCTCCATCATTTCAGTTCATAGTTTGATCCCAGAGTTGTTTCAGTTTTCTTTGCGACTTGCTTATTTTCTCGAGTTGATTGTCTCAACAGCTGAGTTACCTGTAACCATCAGCTGTTGCATTTGTTCACCATCAGCTGTTGCAATTGTTCACCATCAGCTGCTGCATTTGTTCACCATCAACTGTTGTATTTGTTCACCATCAGCTGTTGCAATTGTTCACCATCAGCTGTTGCATTTGTTTGTATTCAGCTGATTGTTCAAATTTCGTTGACATCTGTTTTGCGCCAACAGTACTATCGCTTAGCAACGTCTGAATTCCCAAACAGTAGTAACATGTGAACAGTAGGCATCCGTTCCCATGGCAGCGATAGTGTTTCCTATAACCATAAATTTGTTTTCTTCGCGAAGTCTGTTTCATAAGTGAAATATGTTTCATTCGCGGAATCTGTTTCGTTCGCGAAATCTGTTTTCTTCGCGAAGTCTGTTCTTAGAGAGATCTGTTTCGCAGAGAGGTCTGTTTTCAGAGAGATCTGTTTTGCAGAGAGGTCTGTTTTTCAGAGAGGTCTGTTTCGCAGAGAGGTCTGATTTTCCCCAGGAGTTCTGTTTCTCGATGTTTTCCCAGAGAGGTCTGTCGTGAGCTCTGTTCGTTGTTTCCAAGAGAAGTCTGTTTTTCCCGAGGGATCTATTTTCCCCGAGAAGTCTGTTTTCTCCAAGAGATCTGTTTCTCGATGTTTTCCCGATAAGTCTATTTTTCTCGAGAGATCTGTTTCTTGTGAGAGATCTGTTCTTCCAGAGAGATCCGATTTCCTATCATTAAGCTTATGTTATGTCTCTGAGTTGAATCCAGCTTAGTCCATTCTGGACGAATTCCTTAATTCTAAGCTTAATTATTTTCTTTCAAAGGTATAATACGAATCCGTTTCCGATTATATCAGATGTTATGTCATTGTTCCTCAGTTTAGTGTTCGGCTATATGTTCTTCGTTCCTATAGCCTGCGTTGTTCTAAGTTTCTTAGTTTGAGTTCCGCAGTACGCCCAGTAAGCTTTTAAATGTCAAAATAGTTTTAAAGTAGCGAACCGTGATTGTTTTCTGCGAGATGATTCAGATCCAAGAAAAAGCATTTTAAAGAGCATTTTTTTTAGCAGTAAAATATTCAGACACTAAGAATTATGGCAGACGATCGATATGGGAAAGGTGAGAAGTTGTCTGAGTGTCAGATGCCCTTTCATATGGAAAAGGTGAGCAACTGACTGTGTGTTAGATGCCCTTTCATATGAGTAAGGTGAGCAGTTGTCCAGATGGAGATTGACCCTTTATATTGAGCTATATGCTAGATACTAAATTCAGTAGTCATGTGATTAAGTGCAAAAAATGGGCCTAATGTAGAATTTCCGAGCCATAAGTCATGAATCAAGAAAATAATGATGGGATCTGATTTTCTCCCATAGCTAATGTTTACGAAAGATCTTATGTTTAAAATGTTGTTGTGCTTTTATGCATGCCCAGTTTATGTTTAAAATGCTTTTAAGTGCATTTAACAAGATCAGTATTGTTATCTCAGTTTTCCAGCTTCCAGTTCCAGCTTATTCGTTTGTTCGGTTTATCTGTTTGCAGCTTTCAACTTCAATTAAAGCTATTTTCATGCATGTACTGTGTGTATTTGTTATTCAAGAATTACTTGCTGAGCCCCTAGACTCACTAGCTTCCATGGGTACAGGTAGTGTTGTTCAGTGAGAGCTGGAAGATGCGAGCTGAATCAGTTTGGGGAAGTGTGTTTATCGAGGAACCAGCGTTTCCTACTGCTACAGACCTTATCTCTTTTGTGATTGCAGTTGTATTAGACACCTCGTTTCAGATTTGTTTCCTGGCTGTTTCGCATCAATTGTATTAAGATATTTTTATAACAGTGTTTTCTATTCTAATTTGTCCTGTCATTAGTACTTTTAACTCATGAGCTATTGCAATCTGTTTATTCTAAGATGTTTTAACCCGAGAGCTGTTCGTTTAGATCGACATCATTTTAATTGTTGTTCCCCTGTTAGCATGAGATCAGCTTAAGTATCCTCCTTTCAGTTCTGAGTACCACAGTTCAAATCTGTTTCCTTATGCGTAAAACGTGCAGTTCATTATATCGCACAATTGCACCAAATGTGTTTGTATCATTCGGAAAGTTCTTTCAAAAAAAAAACCTTGTACACTTCTCTTCGTACAGTATTGAGAAATCAGTGGACTAGGGCGCCACACTGGGAAGTGTTTCTCTCTAAACTGGTTGATCGCTATCTTCCCATGGCTTGTGCTGTCGACTTTGTTGGCGCAGCGGCGGATCCGGATCCCGCTCCCGGGGCGCAGCGGAAGATTTGAAATTTTGAGCCCGAGAATGGTCAATACACTAAATAATCATCTAAAAATTCATAGGATATTTAGAATATTACCTTGCTGGCGCCTGGCTCCGACCAGTTCCACGAGAAAATTGGCACTTCAACGGTTGAACAGCCAGGCTTCCTAATCTGGTCCACGACCGGAATATCAATTCCTTCGTTCGTTTGCACTAGAAAACAAACGGAAGTTTCACGAATGAAATCTCCTCGCCGAGACGGTCGGAACAGATTCTGACGGGGGCGACGGACGGCGGAGCGGTGACGGCATGACAAAGGGGAGGAGGAGAGGGGAAAGAAAAATATAACTGAAGGGAGAACACTCAATCCAAGTTGTTCCCAACTTTCGGTGCGAGTAAAATGAATACCCTAGGGCCCCTATTTTTAGATCTTCCATGGGCTTAAACCATGTTAATGGGCTTGGGTTAGGCCCAGGCCTAAGGAACATTGGTTTCAAGTCCATCGTTGTGGCTTCATCATAATCCCGATCGACGATCAGATCGGACCAATCTACACAATTTACAAAACTGAACATTATGATGTGAAAACAATTTTTCGGACCACCTAATCCAAAATAGCAGTTAGGCCCTATCAGCTTTAAGCATAGTCATATTAGTCCAAGCCAATTTACGAAATCACATTCCACAAGTTGGCTAGTTGGGTACCTACTCTAACAGACTTGATTGTTCTTTGAAGAGTTTGGTCAGTGCATCAGCTCACACCTGGGCACTGACCAGCTTGCACACTAGCTGTCACCAAGTGTGCAAACTTGCGACTACACTGCTTTGTGTTATGCATTCCTCTAACTTGCGTTCTACCTTTGCACATACACTCTCTCCGCTTCTCTCTCTCATCGTCTATCTGTTTGTGCTCTGCTTTTGATATATAAAGCTTCTTTGCAGATTTATCTGTTGGACACAAAGTTGTAGCCGTTGAAAAGTCTTTTGACACTGTTGTACGTTGTATCCTTTGTCATTTAAAGCTTCTGCAGGCTTTCCTCACTTTAAGCACGTGAGCACTGTACTGAGAAGACAACATAACAAATCGATTTGAACACTGATAAGCAATCTTCGTATAGTCTTGTGTTCAAATAGCTTTGCTTGTCGTTTTGTCCAATTCTGCTCTTGACCTTTGTTCTGTTCACTGAGCTGGTTTGACCTTAACCAGCTTGTCTCTGTTTAGCGTTACTTCTAGCTTGCTTGTTCATTACACTGAGCTGGTCGCCACTTCAACTATTCTGCTCTTGTTTATGACGACTGCTCTTGAACATTGCTGGGCTCTTATGTTATTTCTCAGCTGGTTTCCTTCCCAGCTGGTTTATTCTTTCACTACAGTAGTCTTCCGACTTCACGTCATCATAGGCGTCGACATTGTTCTCGATAAACTCATCTCTCTCATAAGCATCCAGTTGTTGAGATCCTTGATCAGGTTTTATCTTCCTTGATCTGGTTTATCCTTTCACCAGCTTGGATCTATTCTTCTCATAAAAAGCCTCTCTGATCTGCTCTTCTTTGATCATGTGTACTTGCTGGTCTTTTGTTCCATTCAGAAACCTATTCCAGACCATCAGTAAGTACATCGATCTTCTTCTGGTTGCTCGAGCCAGCTCTTCAAAGGTACTTTAAACCTTATCCTCGAAGACCTGCCATCTTGCACCAGTGATTATATCCCTTCTTCTTGGGATATAATAATCAGTTCTGATTCAGTCTTTCACTAGACTGAGATCCCTAAGATGAACTGATTATAGTTGCGCTCTGTGATCTGACTTGCACTTGATCACCACACTTGTACTCGGCCCTGCAAACATCGCACTTGTAGACTGCACTTGATCTGCGCTTGACCAGTTCTGCTCTTCACTGAATCTCACTGCGCTTGATCCTTGTGCTGCTCTTGCACCAAGCTGGTGAACCAGCTTTGTGTTCCCTACAATCTGGATTTCTTCTGCTGTACTAGCTCGGGCGTCCCCTCACTATTCCAGCATAGATATATTCAACAAAACCAGCTTAGGCGTCCTCTTACTGTTCCAGTTTGGATATCTTCTTGTCTGCTCCAGACTAGCAACTGCACATTTCATATAAATCGTTAGTAAAATAATAACAGATTTTGTGTTAATCAAAATTAAGATTCTGATCTGTAAATACAAATCCAACAACCAGTCTCTCATATTATTATCTAGACAACATCGTTCTTGAAATATGTTCAAGATTAAAGTGAATGTACAATTAATGTATGTTCAAAATCATATTTCATTGTAAGCTGATATAAATACTTGATATGATAATAGTGATAAATATTGACGGATATGTATTTGTGAATTCAATGAGATATCATTTGAAAATATGATAGTACAAATCAATTGCTCTATAAGAGTTATAATAATCCAAAAGAGTCGATACCACAAAAAAACGGGAAGATAATAAACTAAAAGGCTATTGGTATTGAATCAATATTTTATACCAACTAAAGTACCATGATACAAATGATTTCATGATTTAGCATAACAGATTGTCTTGGACATTAATATTATATAAATAGCCGGTACACTATTAACCGTGCACAAAATGTAGTTGAGGGAGAAAATGTATTCCGATAAATATTAATATATTTGAATTAAAGAATCAAAATATTTACAAATTTATTATGACTTATCGGATTTAATAGTACTGTCATATTGAAAGATACCTCGTATTATTTGGAATAAATAAAGATGGTAAATGTGGGTCCAGAAATGCGACTTGAGGTGTGCAAAAATATATATTGTGAAAAAATTCAGAATACATAATCAAGATTATATTGATTAAAATAAAAGTATGCGGATCAATTTTATTACTATAAATACGACGGCTAGGTTGATTCATCTCCTTCAATCAACTATTGAAGCTATTAATTTTGAGATTAAATACGTCATATTTTCTGAAAACATCTACTGCATAAGTATTGTGCTTAGGATGGATTATATTATACTGTTGATTTCTGACTTAAGGTCAATATTTGTTCAAACAACTGATTGCGTTAAATGCATTACAACGAATCTCTTGACGACACTGCAACATTGGAAATAGTTTGAACATTATGATCAATGAGATCCACGATGCAGTTTCTCTATTATAAACAATTCAACATTGAGAGGGAGGAAATAGAAGTCAGAAAATATTATTGAATGTAAGGACCCGATTTTAATTACCCGGTTATTTGGTTAAAAGTAATATTTAATATTGTTAAGTGCGAAAATAAAATAATTAATCCAACTAAATTACTATTTAAATTATTCTATTTTGTGTGAAAATCATGTATTTTTGGAGTTCGGGTCTGAGGTGATATAAAATAAATATTATAGTCAAAATAATACAATAGAGTTGTGATTGCACAAAAACTAGACTTTTGGACCAAAGTTACTTTCAGGAGCCATAATTTTTTTTCACAATTGTCGGAGATTGGCAATCCAGATTTGAGCACCGTTGGTACCATTGGACTCATCTCTTCAAGCCCGTCATTTACTGACCAATCTCACAGCCTGAGGTGACTAGATAAGGGAGATCGGTGATGTTACAAACGCACGATTTTTCACCGATTGCGGCCGATTTAGGACACCATGTTTGTCGCCATTTGTCGATGTTCCTAGGTAACTTGCTGTGAATTCTTGATGTCCCGGTGAATTTTTGGAATTTTTCCGCTCGTCGAAGCGCTGTCGCCACCACAGTCATCATTGTTCTGTCGTCGATTGTCGCCGCGGTCAGTTGCTGCCAGTGTTTCTAGCCTGTTTTCAGTGCCTGTGTTGTATTGAGGTATATGGTAAAATATTTCGAGGTACGGATTTAATACGTACTAACAGCTTTCATAGAGGTTGAAATATGTTATGTGTTTCTTGAATGCTACGTGTTATTGCCTATTTGATGATTATGTGGATGTATTTCTATATGACATTAATCATATGCATTAATGTTAAGCCTTGATTTCTTTGGATGCTTTTAAATTGACCTTTGGAGATATGTTTTATAGTCTCGTGAAGTTGTGTATTGTGCAACGCACTCACGATTATTCCATTGATAGGGCTTGGGTAGCTCCCGAACTCTTGATGACGTGGTATTATGTTTGGTGGTGTTGAACTAGTAAACCTCCATTATTTCATTCAGACGGCTCGCATAGCTCCCGAACTCTCGATAATGTAGTCAATTCGATTGTTGTTGAGCTTTTCGTTTGGAATTTGATTTGGAAACTGTTATGATTTATTACTAGACATGCATTACACAACATATAATATATTTCAGTTTTTCTATGATTGATGTTGTGTTTGTTCTTCGTGCTGGTTTAACCCCGTCCCTTTGGGGCTGCTTTGGTTGTATTGACGACCATTACACATCGTCCAGGTGGCCCAGCTATACGAGGAGGAGCATCAGCTAGTAGAGTCCCTTAGGGAGTCGATCGAGTGTCCCATATATTGGTATATTATATATATTATTGAGTCTTTTACTAGGGGATGCCCCGTATAGTTGTTAGTATTCGATGATGATTATTTGATATTTGTTTTTTATTGAACTGTTATTTGGGAGATTGGATAATATTTATTTCATGGCTTTTGCGTGAAATCGTAAGCAGGACTAGCTCTGCATGTGTATAAAATATGATTTTAAAGATTTTCTAACGGACTATATTTTATATTTTGAATATTCACATTATAACCCGTTGTTTTCTTTTTAGGCCCAAATAGTGAAAAAATTAATCCACTTTTAAATATTTTCGTGTTTTATAATTAATTATGTGCTTAATTCTTGATTAGAAGCAACGGTCTTGACATTGAAAATGTATTATTCAATCCCAACCAATTCTTAAAATTACATTATTTAAAACAAAAGAAAAAATTATATCTTTACGACGCAGCTTATCTTTTGTAAATAATAGTCTTGGCTAAGTTGATCGACTTAACAATGAACTTGGGTTCGCAATCCGGTTTGATATTTTGAGGTACAAGAATATGCAGAAACAACTCTATTAATAAACTTATAAAAACAATAACTAAAGTAAATAAGAAACGAATTTGTTTCTAAAAGTTCGAATACGAAACTTCTATGTCTCATTTTCTTCTGTTTCAGAATGATTCACTAGAAGAGTTTGATTAGTATAATCTCATTGTAACCTACTTCAGCTCAGTTAACACGTACTGAGCTAAAACTCCTAGAGACTGAAACTGAATCGAAACACCCTTTGATCAGTGTAAATTCTTTTATAAAGAAATAAGTGCTCGAAATGATCCTAAAAGATCTAATATGTCGGTAAAGCAGCTAATGTTCTTGATGACAGTTTGGTTTCTTTCACAGTGTTTTCACTTTTTCTTGAAAATTCACTTGCCCTCTCTTGTGTGTCTCTACTCGTGATTTTGAATTTTCAGTTTATATAAGGTTGTCCCAATGTTTATAAATATGACCTGCACTCACTATGTAGCTTTTCTGAAACAGTAAGATGATTTTTAATGCTTCATGCATAGCTTCCCGGACGATACTATGATCAAATGCACTCTGGTTGAGAGAACAAAGAAAAGACCAAAGAAAAGAAGTATGATCAAGTGTGCATGCAGGCAATCAAGTTGTTCAAATTCTTGCAACAATCACTTTGATTCAAAGAAACACACACTTTTACACCATGAAACATACACACATCCGACCGTCAGAGTTTTTTCATGATTGCCGGAGATTGGAAATCAAAATTTGAGCACGGTCAGTACCATTGGACTTGTCTCTTCAAGATCGTCATTTTTCTACCAGTCTCAAGGCTTGAGATGGTCGGAGAATGGAGATCGATGACATTTTAGGCACATTGTTTTTTGTATATTACGGTCGATTTATGACACCATTTTAGTTTCGGTTTACTTTAAGTTGTATCTCTTGTCCATGGATTCATTTTGAGACAAAAATTGTTAATTTTGTTGTTGATATGAACAAATTATGACCGTTCTAGTTTTTCGCCAGTTTCTGGCAAAATTCCGATCGATTTTCTTAGATTTTGAGAAATTGAAGCATGCTTTGGATGAGTTATGGGTTGTAGGATGTTCCTATATCTTGTGGTGAATTCATGATATTCCAGTGATTTTTTGGAATTTTTTTCCAGTCGCTGGAGCGGCGCCGTCGCCCTTGTTGTCGTCACTATTCCGTCACCAGTTGTCGCTGCCACGGATTGCCGCCATCTATCGTTGCCGTAAGTGTCTGTAGTTTGTACTGTAAGTGGTCGAATACTTTGAGCTACAAATTGAACGTGTACATATATCTTTTATAGATGTTGAAATATATTCTATGTTTTCTTGAATGCTACGTGATATTACCTGCTTATATTTGATGATGTCGTGGATATATTTTTATATCATGTCATTAAACATATGCATTGACGTTGAACCTTGACTTTTTTGACTACTTTTGAGTTGACCTTATGCGATCTCTTTTGTAGTCTCGTGGAGTTGTGTATTGTGTAGCACACTCACGACAGGTGCATTGAGACAGCTCGAGTAGCTCCCGAAGTCTCTATGTTGTGGTTATTACGCTTGGCGGTGTTGAGTTAACACAACTTTGTAATTTCATTAAAACGAACCGTATAGCTTTCGAACTCTTGATGATATAGTCATTTCTGTTGTTGTTCACCGTTTTGGCATTCGTTATTATTTTACTAGATACACATTGTACAATATATAGCATATTTAATTTTTCCTATGATTGATGTTTTATCTGTTCTTCGTATTGGGGTTTGACCCCGTTTCTTTGGGTCTACCTTGGTCGTGTTGGTGATCATTGCAGGTCATCCAGGTGACTCAGCTGCAACAGGACGAGCGTCAGCTAGTGGAGTCCTTAGGGAGTCAATTGAGTGTCCCAAATGTTGGTATATTATATATATTTATTGGGTCTTTTATCAGGTGATGTCATGTGTAGTTGTTAGTATTCGATGATGATGGTTTGATGTTTGTTTGTATACTGTTTTCATTGAACTATTATATGGGAGATTGTATACTGTTTATTTCATGGCTTTTCCACGAAATTGTGAGCATAAATAGCTTTGCATGTGTATAAATATGATTTTAAAAGATTTTTTTTCGTTATATCCAGGTGACAGACTACATTGATATATTTTGAGTATTCGCATATTTTAACCCCTTGCTTTATTTTCAGGGCCAAATAAAAAAAAATTAACCAACTTTTAAATCTTCCATGTTTATGGATAATTATGTGCTCCACAATATGAAATTTTGAGTTAAGGAGGTGCTGCTTTCGATTACAAGATTCTGCTTAAGTTTTTCGTAGAAGGTTTTGTCCAAATAACTCATAGCTTCATCTACGTTATTGTTAAAGATTTCAAGTTAGTGGACTTTTACTATGTATTCATATTAAATAAATATTTAATATCATATTCTGCTTTGTTTTAAAACATCACTCGAGCATTCTATTCGATACAAGTTGTGTCATATTCCATGAAATCTCTATTATGTTTAGCATTGTTATTGCATTGTCGTTAAAATGAGATTATGAAATCCTACACTCCGAGTCATGATGACTAAGGCCTCACCATCACAGAGAGTAAAAATTATGGTCTGATTAGTAAATATAAACGAGCGAAATGAATATCAGCGGTACATGTTTTTTGTTATGTTATAGCTTTGTTCATGAAATTTAGATTCAGTATGTATACATGTATATACTTGATATGCTTGAATGCTTCCACGAAATGCTTTGTGTTTTCCAAACACTCACCCCTTATGTTCCCATCCTAGATAAGGCTAAAAACATGTTGTAGAGGCGGAGCAAGACATATTTTGGGGATGGTGTAAATTTATTACATGTTATATTTCGCTTTCATATTTTATGATTGAAGTTGTAAATTACGAATATTTTGATTATAAATAAGATCGGTTTGATTTATACTACGAGGATTGGTGCTTTTATGATTTAATAATTGTTTAACATCATCGGTGTCATATAACTCGGTCACCGGACATGATAATGTTCTTCTAAGCTTATGAAAGCAAACTCCAATATGTCTCGGTTATTCGCTCTTTGTATTTTTCGTAGATGATATATACTTAGAAACGACTTTAATATCTGAGAATTTCGTGATCTGTAAAATTTCTGATATACTGAAAGTATGTCTAGTAAGTTGATTTGTTTTGTTCTTGTCACCTGATCTGCTCTTGATCTGAGATATTCAACCAGATCTTATTGTCTAATTGAACTGCTCTTGAACCAACCGAATTGATCTGTTTATACTGCTCTTTGCGCCAACTCACTCCAACTGATCCGAACTTCTCAACTGATCTGGACTACTCTTGAGATGAGTCACTCAATCGACCCAAATTTCTCAACCGATATGAACTATTCATTAATTTAACTTGCTCCAACTGATCTGAACTATTCCTTAAGTTCCTTAATAGATCTGCTAACCTAGTTCTATCAGTTCAACATGTCATCCAATTATAATGCAGATTTTGAAAAATTTAACCGGTTGATCTGAATCTTAATTTTTAATACGCTTTTGTTTTCATCAAATTTATAATTATTTTTTTTAAAATTTAAAAATTAAAAATTTATAATCTAGATATAATTTTCAAGATAATAGTTTCTAGAATCTAGATTCTCATATTCAACCATTACAATTCACATGAATATCGAGCCTATAGATTGTGTTTACATTGTTTGGACTTTCTAATTCTCATTTCTTCTCTCTCTTTATGACTCATAACAATAATAATTAGTTCTCGTCTCTTGTGGCTTGCAAAATTTATTACAAGTGGGACCCGACCCCGACGTAAAAGAACAGCCAAGCCTTAGGTATTGACCTAGGCCCGGACAATGTTAGCCGAAGGGAAAAGTTTCAAAGGCACCCGAAGCAAACAAGATATCATCCTAGGAGGAGAGAGAAGCTGAGGGTTTGGTGCGGAGAGAGAAAGTTGCAGAGGAGAGAAATCCCGAAAGAGATGGGCCAGATCGTGAGGAGGAAGAAGAGAGGTAGGCCAGCAAAGGTAGATCCCGGAGGTCGCGGCTCGCCACCGTCAGAGAGGGAGCCAAGGCGGAGCAACCGCCGCCGGAGTGTAAAGTACATGTTCGAGCTGGACGATTACTTCGACGAATTGGGGCTCTTCGAGGATGAAGAGGACCAGCAGAGGAGAGAGAAGGAGCTCAAACTACTGCTCAAGGTGGAAAACAAGAGCACTGGCGGAGGCGTGCAACCGGAGTCAGCGGGTCCCAAGCCGGGCCGCCCCGGGCGGCGCTTGAACCACCCGGCGAGCCCCTCGTCGTCGATCTCTTCCGACGTTGACCTGCCGTCTAAGAAGCGGAAAATGAACGAGGGCATTGATGACGAAAATGGTGACGCCAGCGACGAGGATGACTGTAACGACGAACTTGTAGAGGTGATCATCACTTCATTCTTCGATGGACTGGTGAAAACGATGTTAAAGTAAAAGGAAAATGAATCTATTGAAATCACTGGGAAATGCGTTAGTAAATGTAAGGGCAGACATAAATATTATGTTCCGAGAAAAGGGTCTATAGATTCAAGTGTGGCTGTATATATAGCTCTGCGTGTGTGTTGGTAGATGAGGGGCATAGTTGTTTTTCCATGCGTGTATATATATGTATGTGTAACTGTCGAGTCAACTGTCAAAATAAACTAACCCCCACAGAATCTAAACACGCCACCATCTTTCTCTCACACACACCTTTCTTTCTTGCAGCGTCGCACTTACACACATCCGAATTGATAGTATTGCAATCGAAACCACACCCATGCCTTATGAACACGCCGAATCTTTTCGCTTTTCCTAGATCACGGAGTGATATATAGAACGGGAATTTCTCTAAATGGAATAGTCATTTATTAATTTGTCTTTGATTTTTAATCTCTCGTTATTTTTTGGTTTCTTTTTTATTTTTAAAAGTTTCAATGAGCTTTTGTTTTGTTTTGTTTTGTTTTGACAGGTTCGAGAAAGAAAGCCAGAACTTAAATCCAAAATCTTGGCTCCAGGCATGTTTTTTTAATTTGTCATGGCTTTTAAAAAGTTCCCATATTTTAGTTTCTTGATGTTATATCTCGGAGTTTTGTTGAATTTGAATGGTTTTTATGGTTCAGGGCCACAGACAAGGGCCGCTCCATTAGGGTTACCGTTGCCTGATAAGAAGACGTTGGAGTTGGTTTTGAACATAATTCAAAAGTATGCGTTATGTATGAATTGACTGATCAGATTGCATGTGAATGGATCTTTTTTTTAATTTAAGTTTTGAAGTGTTTTTATTTCTATTTTGAGCAGGAAAGATATTTATGGTGTATTTGCAGAACCTGTTGATCCTGAAGAGGTAATATCAATAAATGTGTGGATAATTAAGCTTGTCAAGATTAAAATTTCTCAAGTGGTTGGTTGGTGTTTTGCATAGCTTCCCGATTATCATGGAGTGATAAAGAATCCTATGGACTTTGGTACTGTGAGGAACAAGCTGAATAATGGGCTAT
The DNA here is from genome assembly GCA_001598015.1 of Dorcoceras hygrometricum. NCBI lineage: Eukaryota > Viridiplantae > Streptophyta > Magnoliopsida > Lamiales > Gesneriaceae > Dorcoceras > Dorcoceras hygrometricum. The sequence continues at coordinate 178,572 of KV009364.1, read as the reverse complement.
ATACGACTTTGGAACAAATTGAGGTGAGTTTAGTTTCTTTTCGTGGGTCGATCTTCTTTAGAATCCAAGGTATGATGTATGGTGAAATAAATTTTTTTGCTCATTTGTTATATATTTTTATTTAGTTCTTATAAGTCATAGTAGTTTTTGGTGTTTGCTGCATTGGAAAATGGTGTTTTCTACTGGTACAATTGTTGGACTTCTTCCACCCTTACTAATGCTCGACTTTGTCATGGTAGTTAATTGTTCCACTGTTGCTAGATCTTCATTCAAATGTTTTTGTTTTGATATCTTTTCTGCATGCATAGTGATTCTGCTATATTTTAAGTTCTGGGTTGAACTTTGCATTGTTTTAGGCTTTAGCTTAATCTGCAACATTTTCAAATGTAATCGTTATTTTTCTGTGTGGCTGGATCATTGAGATATGGCAACGTTTTGAAGGTATTTACATGACTATGTATTGTAGCTTTGTCATTCAATTCAACTTGTGATTGTGGTAGCAGGCCACATTCTGTTCATCACCCAATTCCCTTTGGAGACAACACATGTTTTGCTAAAATTTCTGAATATCGTATCTGAAGATCAATATAGTTGGTCACATTAATGGATAATATTTAAAGCACCTAACTGGACATTTAACAATTGTTGTCAGAACTTTGTGAAAGAAAGGCTGTATTCTGACTGCTGTAATTGGTACACATTTTTTAGTGCTTGGCTCGCTGTGTTGTTAGTTTGTCAATGAAGGATAATATTCTTTTACTGCTGGTGCATGTTCATTGTCTTCTCTCTGATGTTTGCAATTTTGACTCAAAACACTCAGTGCAATTTTACTCTGTGCATTTATTCCACAATTTGGTACCTGTGATTTTGAATAACTGTATTATGACTGGCACGGACTATAAAATACCATTTTGATTATTAACCTTTTCATGGTGAATTGATTGACATAGAGAGCCACTGATTTTATCCTTTTTTTCTTGTGCGAATTTCGTGCATGCGGCCATGCAGAGTGATGTTTACCTCATATGCTCAAATGCAATGCAATATAATGCACCCGATACCATATACTACAAGCAGGTAAAAGACCTACACATTTCTTCTCTGTTCTGATTTGTTTGAGCAATTGTTAATTTATTTATTCATTTGGAAAGGCACGTGGCATGCACGAGCTGGCGAAAAGGAGATTTTATGAGCTAAGTTTGAATAGTCGCAGTTCAGAAAAGGAGAGCAAGTATGAGCAGAGTATAAGATCTAGCTCAATTTTAAATAGAAAAGTAAAAAAACCATTTACCTGGACCATGCAAGAACCTGCCGGCTTTGATTTTTCATGTGGCCCCACTCTTGGGGCTGCGACGGATATCCACCATGTCTCAAATGCACTCCTAGCTGTTGGATCATCTAGAACTTGCAGTGTTGATCGACTTACCGAGAGAAACTCGTTCTTAAATGACAACAATTTTGACAAGGGTGAAGCATCACTACCAGGTATCCCTTGACTCCTGTTAGGACAAAGTTTGGCTGGTTAACATGAAACTAGCATGTCTTTCAGTCTTTCAAGTGATTCATTTTGGTTAAGAAGGCATACTAACTGATTTTCTATGGTTCAGTAATGCATTGTTAAAATCCTTTCTCACTATTAAAATCTTGAGGAAAAAGGACTTTCCTTTTATATGAGCTTGTGCTTGTCGTGGCATCACTGAAATGAGTTTTTTGATGGGGATCTGTAAGTTTAACTTGTCAACCTTCTCTTTGCAGGAAACAGTTCACTATCTAAAGTTGGTAGAAAATTGCAAGCACATGAGGAAGACCGTCGTGCAACTTATGACGTTTCTTTAACTCATCCTTTGACCAGCTCAGAATCTCTGTTCTCAACTTTCGAGGGAGAAAGCAAGCAACTGGTTCCGGTACATAGTTTTGGAATGTGTATCTTTCTTTTTCTTTTTAATTTGTGATTATTTTTCTCAATGGTTGCAGTTCTCCTCAGGTTGGGGCTTACGCTGAGTATTCCTATGCTAGAAGCCTGGCTCGCTTTGCTGCGGCTCTCGGACCTGTTGCTTGGAAAATTTCTTCCAAGAGAATTGAACAAGCACTTCCTCAAGAAGTAAAGTATGGACGGGGTTGGGTGGGAGAGTATGAGCCACTTTCAACCCCTGTATTAATGCTGGAAAATTGCACTGTGCTGGAACCACCATTTTTTTCGAAAAAATTGCGTAATGATTCTAGGAAGTTTGATAAGACACCTGCTGTTTCAATTTCTTCCAAGGAAATCGGGGGAACTATGCCTTTCTTAGAGAACCCGCATTCTGTTGGTCCTGGCAAAATCAGACCCGCTTCTGCTCCTATCACTTTTCCAATGAAGGCACAACCAGATAGGGAGAATGTTTCGGAAGTGAAAGCATCTTTCTTTTTAGCTCCTTGTAGTAAACCTAGTACTTCTGGTAATCTTAATCGCCACCATGAAAATTCAGGATCCAATAATACTGAATCTGAGAAACAGGTTGAATTGAATGGACCACCTATATTCAATAAAAGTGTAGTTGATTTTATTGGTCAAGGGCAAATTTCAAAGCGTTCAGAAGTGGAAGTTTCGAGGTCTATCTTTACTTCAAGAAACGTCAACGTTACATCTTCTGGATCTGTTAAGCAGCCTGATAGTAAAGAAGTTTTTGTTGGAGGATTACCTAATGGCAAAATTGTTGGTGATAGGATCAATAGCAATACAGTAGCATGTTCATCCTCTACTTTGGCAAAAGGAGTGGGGTATTATCACCAGGAGCAGGGACAGGGTCTTAGTGACCCTGTTCATTTGATGAGAATGCTAGCTGAAAAGGCTCAAAATCAACAAAAATCGTTGTATCCATCGTCAACCGATGCTGCTCGACTTTTGTCTACGGACCCGAATAGAGATAATTTGAATAACACTATCACAGCTGTCTCTCATGCATTGAGGTCTGTTGGAGCCGGTGGATTTAGACCAATTGGTGAAAACGATAATCTTTTCAAGAACCAACACGCTAATTTCCTCAACATTTCTACCCGTGATATGCACTCTCAAGGATCACGATATCGTGAAGAGTCACCAGCTTCTGTAATCCACTATCGGCCAGATAGAAACAATTCTCCTCTTAATGTTTTTGTGTCTCAAGGTGGCCCACAACCTATGAGAATTAGGAACGATATGCACTTTCAAAATCAACCGATGGCGTTTCCACCTTTTCCTCCTAACTCAAAACAGATGTTGGATTCCCTTCCCCCTGATTTAAACGTTGGCTTTCAGTCACCAGGGTCTCCTGGAAAAAACCCCTCTTCAGGTGGCCTGATTGAGTCTCAGCAGCCTGATCTGGCTTTGCAACTCTGAGACTATTGACATTTTGACTCCCGGAGAAGGCTGTTGTTGTATTTGCTTCACAGCTTGCATTTTTCCAAGTAACTTGGTTCTCAACTGGGATGAATTTTTTTGAAATTGGCATCCAGAGTAATGTCCTGAGTGAATGGTAAGTTGGTAACAGGTTTCCATGTGCTATTCTCTCGCAGGGTTGGAAGCCAAAAGGCGATCTATGGATGGAAAATATCTGGAGACTGGACTTTTCTACTAACCACCAGGTGACATGAAGAGCATCTACCATAATATGTGGATTCTTGACTGGTACGGCATTTCCTGTTGTTTGTGTTGCATTAGAGTAGCTTGAAGATGTAAAACGTGTATTTGCAGTGTAGCAAATATTTGTTGTAAGCAGCAATGCGAAGTGGAGGATAAGTGGTGCATTTTTGCACATTATGCGATAGAAAGAAGTGTTTCTCAGAGAGGAAGTGGATTTATGATGAGAATGTTGTGTCTGCAGCTTGTGATCCATTGAGTTGATCATTACTTATTTTTTTGATTCATTTCAAGATCTTAATCCACGACATGGTTGAGTTTTGTTAGGAGAAAATGGTGCAAGATGATTATACCAGTGCGTGTACCATATTTCTCGTACGGTGTAGAATAGACATGCTTTAGTCTTCTTCCTTTATTCCACCAACATCCAAGCATAAGGCACTATTTATGCACGCATGTAGTTCGGCGTATATAATATGTTTAATTTTGGTGTTACGATCCATTTTCTGTCAAGAAAGGTGCAGAGGGGTGGATAAACCTATGTATTTGGTTTATTTGTAAAAATATTTTTCCTAATTGTTTTTGTTAGTTTGACAATATTATCAGCACTTATTGTATAATATATCGTCCTAGGTCTTTACTGGCAAGTCTTTAAACTGAAAATACTCTTTACAAAAATATTGAATATAGCCTTGGCTGAACCTTCCTTTAGAGTACCAGCAGTAAGCATCTAATTGATGTTGATTTCCAGTCTTTTTCGTTGAAAACTAGCAGACAGAAAATCATACAAAATCTATATGCCTACATCTGTTGCTTTAAATGAGATGTTGGTCGTTGCTCTTTAATATATTAGTAACAACTATTAAACTCTGATGTGACAATGTCAATATGAACTGTAAGTTGATGTGTTCATAAGCTTATATTTATTAAATGTAAATTTAATGTATTTAACTAATTCAATATATATCTGCAATGGGAACGTTATCGATGTTTTAAAAAAGTATTCTTAATACTCCATTTTAATTCGATACCTTCTTAATTGACAAAATCAACATCACAGAAACTTTAACTCTGGTTGGCAATTATAATGTTTATCAATCTATTCCGTTTAAACAGACCCAGCTCTCCATGCATTGTTTCGATCTGTTCTATCTAGCTCTTCTCACGTCGTTGGGAACAAGAGATTAAAGTAGTAGTCCAACATCCTTCTTCCAATTTTCGAATTTCTTTTGCCCAACAGGGCTGATTGTTTCATGGGTCAACAAATCAGCGCAGAAGTTTGTAACCCCGCTCAGTTCTTGTGCACAACTTTTGTAGTTATTCTTTGTTAAGAAGGGTAAAATACGCTTCGACATCGTTTGTCGCGCTGGATGAGATATGATAGGATATGATTGTAATAAATGGATACATAATAATATTTGATAAAAATAATGTGTTTGGTTTGATTGATTACATTTGTGATAAAATGTTAAATTATATCTTTTAGTCTTTATAAAATTCATAAATATATTAAAAAGAAGATGATGCAGGATAATAATGTAAATTTATATTAATAATTTGATTGATGTAAGATAAATAATTAAATATTTGATTAATATGAAATAAATATGTAATTATCTGATTGATGCGAGATAAATAATACTGAGATATAACAGGATACATGAGATATGATAGGATTATTAATACTATATAACGAGTTGCTGTATTGTTCAATAGTTGGATTGTCTAATAACAAATATGTCATGGAAAATGTAATAACCATGTCATCACTGTTAACTATAGTAGGCAATAATGTTATTTTAAGGACAGAAAGAGAAGTAGTGTTTCATTTGAAGTGACTCTCTAAGATCCATATTACAAATACAGCCGAATTCAATCAATAGTGTCTGAAGGAATCAAATGCCACACCACATAAATATTACACGTTTTTCCGGCCTCTTCTGTTGCCACAACATTGATTTCACCTCATATGCGTCTCGGCTCCACCACATTTTATGGATGATGCACTTTCCAAGCCTGGTTACAAGCGTGTATCTACAAGATTTATCCATGAGTTTTAAGAGGATTCCACCAGCAACGGAAAGCATAACGGGCGCTTTTTGCCCCTAAATCTTCTGTTTCAAAGCCTGGCGCAACTGGATCTTTTGGCTTTCCATCCTTGCTTCCAAAAGTCGGGCCTTCAAACTACTCCTCTGTGCGCCACGTGGCCACTCAATGCATCCTTTCATACCTCGATTTGCCTGTGGAATTCCCGAGTCAGGCGAGCTGCATTGTCCTGCCAAATCTGTCGGATATGTCCCACTTTTTCCAGAATGATCGGGAGACACATTAACTCCATTCAATAGCCTGCCCTTGACTCCATCAACTGACACAACATTGTAATTATCACCAGTACTCGCATATGATCTCCAGAGCTTAGAAATAGATGACCCCTTCTTCAAATTTCGTACTTTGTTTATTTCCATGATTGGCGTTTCGTCTCCTCTTTCCCATTCCCCTCCATTTCTTGAGACATTGCTGGCCCGAAAATTTTTGGTCACGGATGGATCACTTCCACCAGGTGAATAGCTTGAGCCCTGATCCTCGGCATGGCTCACAGTTTCCCACTCACTAGCGTCTTCTTCACGCTCACTGTTCTGATCCATAGATATGTCAGAAGGCTCTCGTGCACCATCTTTCTGGAGCATTTTGACCTCTGGACTCACTGTATGAATCTTGGAGGCACGGCTGGCTGGACTGTATCCAACATAAGGTTCAGCATCCTCCCTGTTGTCGGATTTGCTAAAATTAACATCTTCAAAGATTGAGAGAAAATCATCTGGATTCGCAGGCTCGTACTTCAATTCCCTGATATCTTGTATATCGACAGATTTGGCCGCTTGTCGAAGGAAATCTGCCTTCTTCAACTCCTCCCTATCCAATGCTGTACTTGCCGAATTCAAAAAGGACTCAAGATCAGTGACAAGAGCATTCATATAAGAATACTTCTCTTCGAGCATAACTTTTGCATCAACCAACTTCATTTGCACACGTTCTTCACGCCAAACCTCAGCCATCTGCAACATCTTCCTCTCTTCCTCGACTTCATCTTGGAGTTTAATCGACTCCCTTTGCACTGTTTCCACTTCTGCCCTATCATCTCCAATTTCTTTAGCAAGTTCATTGCATACCTCCTCTATCAATTCCCTCGCCTTTTGTTCCTTTTCATATGCATGCTTATATCTCTTCGCTAATAACTTGGCCTCCGACAATCCATCAACCAGCTTAGAATTGACCATCTCCAGCCTCTGGCGATCTTTTTTCTCTACGCTTAAATCAGCTTTCATGTCCTCTATAATAGCACGAATTTTTTCATGTTCTCTACTTCGCCATGCAGCTCTTTCCTCACTGAGTTTACGCAAAAATTGTTCAAGTTTCTTCTTGGAAGATCGGCGCTCCATTTCAAGTTCATTGATACGGGATCTTGCTTGCTCAAGTTCCCTCTTGAGGGTGGACAAGGCGGCACTTTCTTGTTGATCGTGATGCCTTGGTTGGCTAAGCACCTGCACTGATGCATTGGGCGTTCTCGAACCAATAGGATCCCACTTCGTAACACCCTCCATTTCAGAGTTGGAATATTGATATGATGGCTCCAACTAAAAAAACTGGCGGAAATCGAAATAGAGGTAAGCTAACACCATAAAGGACAGGAAAAAGAAAAATCGTGAAAAGAGCAAAGGTTCCATTTCGAATCCCATGGTGATGCACGAAAGTTATTTGTTATTGATGCATTGATGAGTGGTTCTGTAAGTGCCACGTATATATTAATATATAAATATATAGTACCAAGAATAGCAGATATGAAATCATGTCCGGAGAATTTGATGAAAATTAGCTATTTTATCTTCACTCTATTACTTCTAAGCTTAGGCTCCGTAAATCACATGTGAAAGTAACAGTGGCAAAAGAAAAAAGCACAGAAAAAACAGTATAATATACCTTGTGTCGTAGTCCATTTTTATGGCCAGGGACAGAATGCAGACTATGTACCAACTCTTTTTGAGGAGAAAGATGCTCTTTAGCAAGGTGATCATCACGTTTTGTTGACTTAAACTCGACATCTGCTGACTGCAGGTAAGACATAAATAGCAGAATTAGAAAAGACAAATATTTATATAACAATAGTTACAAGGAACCAAACTCATGAAAGCTCTTCTTCCACATTTGTGTTCACGTAGCACTGAAAAATTGTTTGTGAGGCATCCACAGCTTATATTGCATTATTGAACATGGAAAGTAGTTGGTGCAGCAAAAGATCTATGGCCGTGTAAAAGCTGATACTTTGGGAGGCATTGGTAGTTCCAAATCATAACTAGAACACCTCCCTTCGATTCGAGAACATCCATATCTTCTTTATTTATCTCTTGCACAAAGAAATAACCCTTCAAACATAAAAGGACTTATAACTAGAAAGCGATGTTCTGTCAAAATCAATTTCAATATGAATCCCAAATACATTCAATCATTCCTCAACTGTATAGCCCGGCTGCCTCTACGGGGAAGGACTAAGGGGCAATATGATAGCATTTGGGAGTTGAGATACCGATTTTTAAGAATTACATATAAAATTTCAATCTTCTCTGTTTAAGAGAAAAATGAGCAACGGACTTCGCCCTCCGCATGATCCGCGGGTTCATTCATATGGAAGAACTTGAACTTTAAGACATAAAAATCCAATATTTGCTGAGGGACACTACCTGAAGCCCTGAACTTCGGCCGCCATTGATCTGAAATTCGGGCAAATGCAGCCTCCACAGCCCGGCGGCTAGCTTCCTCGCGGACACTACCTCAACGGCCCTCCGGCCAGCTTTAGGGGACGACCTCTCATTCTCCGCCGGATCACTCTTCTCACTCTCTTCATCAACCTTCCACTTGAGCAAAGGGGTCTCCGGCCGACTACTCCGTTTCACTGACGAAACCCCGACCTCCCTCCTCACCAGCACGCCGACGCGAGGAGTCTTCGCTTTCCTGCGAGGCGGCTTGCGCGTGAAACCAGACTTGTGCGAAAGATCTGAAGGCGGATGGTGGCTGACAGATCGTCGCGTTTCCTGGGTATTTGCTCTTTCCACGGTGATCTTCATAGTTCTCCCTGGCTAGGCTCCGCCATTACAGTCTGATTTCACATTTAACCATTTTGTGGGGGACCGGAGATCTCTGGTCCGACAAATGAGACTAGAATCGAGGGGTCCGGGAGCTATACGTTGCGTGAGTGCAGATTTGTACGGTCAACGTTCAACACTCATTGATACATCACCTTGGATTGCGTTTCTGGTGCTCACCAATGAATAAGGTAATAATAATAACAATAATATACAAAATACTGTACGATTTTTTACGAATTAACAATAACTAAGTTGATAATATCAGACAAAATAATATATTATATATTTCACGAGGTAATTGCATTTTTTATCTTATACCTGTAAGTTTGCAACTATAATTTTTATGGTTCCACTCATTGTCTTAATTCATTAATTCACATTACAGAGATAAGAAAAGTCTTTGACCTCTATAAATTTTGATATCTCATCGTTTTAGTTTAAGGTATTCATTTCTTTTTTATAAAAAGTTAATCCATTAATAGGTTAATCCCTGTATAGGGCAGATGCCCCTTGGTCCATACAGGTTGGTAAAGCCAAGGATATGACGAGTGGGCAAGGCTCGGGAGAGAGGACCCATATAACGGACGAATTCCCGGAGTATACCCCACAATATTTCAGTGAGACGTATGCTCCACACGATAATCGAACCCGTGAAGCCGAAGAAGTTATTCCCACGTCATCCCAGGTCTTATCAACTCGTCTGCGCCCATGGGGACAAGATATTCATTTCTTATTTGATTCTTTGGAAGTACTTTTTATCGTATGAAAAATTATCAGTTTAAAAACTCTCATTGTTTGATTTCAAATTCCAATCTTTTAACAATAGAAAATGACTAGGAAAAAGAGAGAAATTGACCACGGAAAAGAAATAAAACCGTAGCTATTCACATCACCAGTGCAACAAATTGAGTAGACGGAAATTTGGAATTTCTTGATCTTGTATCTTTATCATTTTAGGATTGACGTTTTTTTATCATTGTATGTTTGTTATTTAGGATTTTGATCCTCTGCATTCTCGGATTTCAATTTTTAGATATACATATTTAGAGTTTTGATAATTTTAGTTTTTTCATTATAAATAATGATGACTTTCTATGTATATCATTGTCGAAATATACGTTGAATTAGTTATATGTCGACGTAACGCCAGATATTCAGTTGTATTCGCAACTATTCTTATTATTATTATATGCTAATAGTTTCATAGAAAAGAATCAAACTATATTTTTAACAGATTATCGATATGTACCACGTTGTTAGATACAAAATGTGATGAAAATATGTTTATAAAGTAACCGACAATGAATCTAAATGTATATGTTTATTTTGGGTCTATCAAAGTATTATGACAGAACAAGCGGAGCATTTAAGTCATGTCAAAAAATGCTAATTTTTGAACGGTATTAATTTTGATCAAGAAACTAGAACAATCATCACCTGGGTGATAATATAACAATATAGTAAAAACATTATAAAGTAATCCCGGGTTAGACCACTGGAAAGCTACAAAGAAAGTGCTGAGGTACCTTCAAGGGATTATGTTCAGACGAACTGACAATTTGGAAGTCATTGGCTACTCTGATTCAAACTATGCTCGCTGCATGGAATCAAGAAAATACACCTCAGGATATATTTTCTTGATATTCGGTGGTGCTGTATCTTGGATAAGTGCAAAGCAGACTTTGACTGCTACTTTCACTGTGGAGGCTGAGTTTGTATCTTGTTTTGAGGCCACCTCACATGGTGTTTGGATGAAGAGTTTCATTTCTAGGCTTAGAGTTGTGATTCAATTTTGGACCATTGAGGATATTCTGTGACAATTCAGCTGCTATCTTTATGGCTAAAAACAAAAAAAGTGGGGGTCGAAGCAAGCATATCGACATAAAGTACTTAGCCATAAGAGAACGTGTTAAAGATAAGACAGTGGTCAGTGAATACATTAGCACTGAATTGATGATTGTCTATCCTTTGACTAACGGTATGCCACCACAAAAATATAAGGACCATGTAGACAGAATGGGACTTAGTTCGCTTATGTAATTATTGTTGTAAGAACAATTTTCAGTTATTAATGAAATTCTATTACGATGTCTCTCATATTTTGTGTACACATTCATTGTTTGAGAAATATCACTAAAGTTGGACATTGGACAAACATGAGTTTTATTCAGTAAGTTATATCTATAGAGAAACATAATGCATCTTCATACATGGAAGATAATACTCGATCTTAGGGAACTTATCGCCATGATTCGTGTATTTTGTTTACTCATTTTGTGATGATGAGTTACATTTGTGCCAAGTGGGAGACTATTAGAATTATTTTTATCTCAAAAATATTATCTCATTAAGTGGCACATATTAGATTTTGATTAAGATTTGATCATGCACATCATTTAATCTTTATTAAGTGACCAAATACTGAAAGATTTTGATGTGTACAGTCTATGAGAGTTTTAATTAATCAAAATAGCTAAGATGTATCTTATCGAGATTAGTCACAATCTTGATAAATTTGTTGATGGCACAATTCATCTATAAATAGTGGCTCTCGGTCCCTAAGCACACACACCAAAAATCATTTACACCATCTATTGTGAGGTCTGGAGTGCTTAAAAGCCTCTGTAGCAATTTCAGTTCGTTGCTTGTGCTGTTTAAAGTTCCATATCAGAATCAATGGCCGGAGGTAATTCTTGATCTGTTTTCCGTATTTAATATCATGTTATTCAGTCGAACATGATTTAAATTCTTACAATACACACACACATATATATATATATATATATATATATATATTGATAATGTTTATTGTTAAATAAATTAATTTGATTTACTTTTAAATTAGTTGAGTTAGAAAGTGGAATTGGTTACTTAGCTTGAACGCTCAAGGCTTAGTTTTCTTGTTTTCAACATAAATTCAATAATCTAGATAGTCAAATTATAATTTGTTTAATCGGTAATCGAATGTAATTTCATAAAATATTTAGTATATTAAAAACCAATCGATGCGCGAATACATAATTCAATGTATTTTTGGATATATTTTGCTTCTCTAAAATCAAATTTCTAATCTAATTCTTGATTATTGAATTTCAATTGGGCTGCAGCTGATATATTTTCCAGTCTCCTCAACTGTGAGAAAAGCCCATTTTATTGATGGCCCAGTACCTCCAGCCCAAATATAGACCCGACCCGTTTGTGTTGCTCTTCTATCACAGACTCACAGTTAGGGAATTTAATGAACCGAGCTCCAAAGGGAACATGGTTCATTACGGTCGTAATAAAAAATAATCTTCTCCAAAATTATAATTAATACCCCCCTAACCCAAAAAGGCTTTGAATTCGATCCCTCGCTAGGGTTTAACGAGCAAAATTTCATACTTTGTTTCAGATTTACTGATAACAAGAAACTATATCAAATGCTTCTCAAAGGTACTGCCATTCACCAGCTCACGTGACTTGTTAGTTTTTATAATTGTTGTTGTTGTTGTTGTTTTTTTTTTAATCTGGAATAATAATTTTTTTTACCGGTTGTATGCAATGTTTTTTTTACTCGGGTAACTATTAGTTGTTCTGAGAAAATTATACCTGATGTGGTTGACGCTGCTGCTTTAATCAAGTTGTTAAGTCAATTTGTTTGGTTCCTATAGATTTTTAGTTGTTGCATGGTTTTCTGAGCTACTTCTGGTACTTCTTATGTGGAATGAGTTGTTAGGTAAAACGGGAAGGAGTGGATTTTGATTTTTGGTGGCTATAAGTATTATAGAGATGGCATGTGTAATTTTGGGTTATGATGCTGTTTCTAGTCTCTGATTTGTTTGATGATTTCCTTTTTTAATGCTTTCCCTCAGCTTTTAGCTATTGCAACTAGTTGCAAATATTTATGCAATGTACATATTAACTTGATCGTGAATTCGCAAGACCGGGCTTCATGCACCTTTACATTTTATAATTATTAAGTTCGATTTTGTTCACACGATTTGGTATAAGTTATAGTCTGTTACCTGGTACCCTAGTACTGTAAAAATGGTAATAAATCCGGCGAAGAAGCGTGATATTCTAGTTTCTTATTCACCCACATGTGCAACTAGTGTGACTGGGACTCGGTTCTATGTTTTGGAACGTGATTTGCGTCACCATTTGGATTATCTATTGATATTTTATTTTGAATTGCACAAGTGCAAATGTTGGAAATTGGCTGAAATGTTTGGCATGTGTCAGCCACATGAGGTATTGGATACATTGTTTACGTTGAGTCCCTTCTCTTCTAATATCAGTTTTATAAATCTGGAAACGAATCTCTATATTATTTCGTGTACTAACCTTTTGATTTTTGTCCCGTTTCTAATATTCCGATGAAATGATGTTTATAAGTTGAAATGAAACTGCATTACTTTTCAAAAATAAAATTTGCAATGTCAATAACAAGTTACACCTGCCAGTTTTGCCAGACTTCCAATTTTTATCACTTTCTATGAGCCACCTGGTAGTACTGGATGAATAACCGTTGTGAGATTCTCAAAATCTAATTGAGATTTTGTTAAATATGATACCGATTTTCATTACTACTTTATGGAAATATAGATAGCGGCTTAAGTTTGGTGGTCATGCATCATTTTGTTTCTGTCTACTTGTTATGCGGGACTTTTATTTTACTTTCTTGTTTCTGTACTAACTTTTGATCAAGTCTTAAGATCTTATCTATTTTTCTCAAATCTACTTTACAATAATTCAGTGACAAACTTACTGTTTATTTAACATGCACTACGAAACAAAACTATGATTAACAAGACTGTGAAATATTATGTGGTTAATAATTTGAAATTGCGTTTGAAGTCTGTTATTTGAGACGTCATGGCATTGAATTTTCTTTCAACCTACTCATAAATATGAATTGTTTTCTAGCATCAAAAGCATCTTTTATTGCTCGAATGGTGCAAAAATTTAATTCAAAGGTCTCTTGCTTCCAGCTATAAATGTGTGTACACTCGCTGTGTTTTCCCATCCTTTTCATGGCGATATTTTCATAAGCTTTGTTTCAGATCCCCAAATTTCTTCTATTAGTTTCTGTGATTTTTTCTTTCTTCTCCCCAAGAGATATTGTAGACACTCGTGAAGGTTTACTCTTTTTTATTTAGCTGTTAGTTTTCCTTCATTTGCTTGATCTGTTAATTATAAGTTATGTAAAATGTCCTTGCTATGATTTTGAAAGTCTGCCAAGTTTTGAGGAGAGGGAGATGTCATTCACATCAAAGTTTCACAAATCTGAGTATGAAATTGAAGTATGTTTACTTTTGGAGAGAGGATTATATTTATGGGTAAATAGCATTTTCCACCCTCGTGAAAGTCCGCATATCCTTATGTAAAAAATTGATAGAATTTTGCACCCCTATGATTTAAAGACCAATCATATTTACCCAATTTGCAGGGATTTTGTGTGTGATTTTAAGAAGAAAAACACGCGGTTTTAAATGCCCATTGATTTCACAATGGGGGTTTTTCGCGTCTTTGAATTTTTAAAGAGGTCCTGATGCAATTTGTCGTATATTTAATGTTTCTCCACCTTGAGAAGGATTCTAAAAATAATGTTGATGGCATGATGCTCTAAACGAGCCTTAGGAAAATTGCGAATGCGGGAATTTAATTGTTGTTATTGATCTTCGTCCACATCGTTATCTTCATCTTGCCTGCCCTCTTTTTCCCTATTTCTTGAATCTTGTTTAATGAGTCAGTGGTCAGGCTATATCATGAACAACGGCACTCACTGCTGGCTAATAGCCTGTTTTTTCGAAGCTTTTGTTCGATGTTGGTTTTTGGAAATAAACATTTTTAATCACGTAGTCTTAATCGATTTATTAAGCCATATCATTAAGTGTTCAAAATGAAAAAATAACGTGGTACATCAATCAAAACTAAATCGCTTAATCCCATTTTTTTGTTTCGGCAGTGTGCATTGTTATCTTATAAATTCAAACATGACTTCTTACAATATAACTAACTCTTGATCACCATCACTTTTCCAAGCTGATATTGGGATTTATGTGTTTGGTATCTGCTGTTTCCTTGTACTCACTCTTTGGTATTAGTATTTCTGACTTAAAACTCTGCTGAAAGGTCCAAATTGTCTTAAGTACTTTTTTTCTTTCCAACATGGATGGAAGTGGAAAGAATGCCGACAAAGATGAGAATTTGTAGGACCTTCTTGTATAGAGGAAGAGAATCGGGAAAAAACCAAGAAACTAATGCCAAGATAAAAAAATAAGTTCTCAGGGACACCATATATAGAAGAACGATTGAGATGAAATCCTTGTTTATGTAACATTCAGTCTTTAACTTGAGAATTTGAATTTTCATGCCTTGAAGAAGTTGCCCAAGAATCAATTAGGTTTTAAATATCATGTTCTAAAGTGTAAGTACATTCATTTAATATATCCTTCCATGATTTATGTTATGTTTGCTGCTTGTTACATCATTAATCATGAAAGGGTTCTCAGGGTTTCTTATCTTCTTACACACAATCAAGTGTTTCTACACATTTTGGGCTTCTGGCCCTCTGACCTATGGTTATTAGTTAAAAATTTCTCTTTTATTTGAAATGACTAGGGAATAAATAAACTTTGCAGCTATTTCTCAAAATGAATCAACTTGATCAAGGGGAGAGCTCTGGTGGTCCTTTACTACTTCCCGGAAAGCGGCGACGTGGTCGTCCACGTAAAGATCCCAGCCTGAAGCATGCTAAAGCTGCTCACATATCACCTGGTTTTGTAGGAACGAAAGAATACATTTCTCAGAGAGCTGATCAAGACAATGGAATTGATATAATGGTTGGCCAGCCAGTGACTGGCATTGTGGAGTCTACATTTGACGCTGGTTATTTACTTACTGTTCGAATTGGTAATTCAGATACAAATTTAAGGGGTGTTGTTTTCAAACCTGGACATTTTGTTCCAGTCACAGCAGCTAACGATGTTGCCCCACATATGAAAATGATCCGAAGAAACGAAGTCCACATGCCCACTGAAAAACGAGGTTGGTTGCATGGCGAGAAACTTCCTATTCAACCAGGTGCTACAGTTCCTTTAAAACGCAAACATTCATCACCAAAAATAGCTCCTTCTGTTCCTCCTGTCAATGTGACAGGCACTGTGGTTCCTGTTGTACAGCAACCTGGCGCTTTATCGAATCAGATATCACCTGCCGACCAAATACCTTTAAATACACCGCATTCAGGCCACACGTCGGAATTTGGAGACAATGATGTGCATATGGCTGAACCTTTAGCCATGTTACCACCTCATCAATCTATACCAGTTAGCCAGATGTTTGTGTCCACAGAGCCCCATCACGGCCACCAAGTTTCTGTAGTTAGTGACCAAATGTACACCAATTCTGTTCCAGAAGGTGCCTGTGACAGTGGACTGGAAATAGGTGACCAAACAATGAAATCAATAGATACCGATACATCAGGCTCTTCACAAACATCAGATACTCAGACAGAGAATAGCGAGGAAGCTCTGAAATCCTTATCAAAGGATTTAGGTGGCTTTTCGACGCAGGAATTTGGAAATACCATTGATCCCTTTTCATCCGAGTCCTTACAAACTGTGTCTGGCGCGAAATCATTTTTCGACTATGGAACTGGGAAAATGACAGAGCTTTTAAAGGTAAGAAGAAACCTCAACTTATGCAAATAGCTTTGTTTTACATGGTTCAAGTGGTGATTTCTTGTGTCTTTCTTCGATTACATAACTTGCTCTAGGCTGTACAGGACAATGTGAAAGAGAATGAGGTGCACATCACAGAAGAACCAGCTCCCATACCTGAGGTTGAGTTTCCAGAAATTTATGCGGCTGAAGCAGATTTGGATAATGAAGCAATCATTCCATAACTAGAAATATTTCTGATCGTGCAGCAACATACATGTATTTGAACAAGTGCAGCGGCATTCGGCTAACATGTGGGAAGCCTTCTCAATAGCAGAGGGGTTCAGGAACATGCTCAGTTTATCTACAGTTTAAAGTAATTTAGTGTTTTAATTATATAGGTGCAAAGACTTTGTTGTCCTGGGACCCGATTCTTAATTTTATTCTGTTTTTCTGATTCTTCTCATTTATTTTTCGTGTTTATTTATCATGCCTCATTATTTTTTTTTTTCTTGTTAAATGTCTTTGCCTTGTGATTAGTTATTCTGTAATTAAGCGCTCAGCTAGACAAGAATGATGAGTGCAAAAGTGACGATAAAAATTCTCAAAAATCCAACGTTTATATTTAGTTTCTTAAAATATAACTTTTTCTTCTTTTGTTTTTTGGTGTGGTTAAAATTTCTAGTTTGCTCCTACTTTTGCTGAACATGCTTCTTAGTCATAGCGTTGGTTCGCCTCAATCGATTCGTTTGAGGCATGAAACACACCAAAGAAATTTTACCAAAAAATTGTTTCACGCCTCACTTTTTTCACATGCAACTAAGGGTTTTTTTTTTTGTAAAGAAGTTTATCTTCATTAATTCTCTACAAATTATAATGTATATTAAGGTTTCGGTTGAACGGATTAATTTAATTTGATGGAAGATATTTAAGTCGGGAATGAATTAGGAGATCATTTCAAATAAGCTGTATATTTGGTTTTATATTTGATATTCATTATAATTATTTTGAATTTTCGAGCTATGAATTATATATCAAATTCTTTTGAATATTACCAACGAAAAAATTGAATTTGAAATCACGAAGCACGGTAATCTTGATATACTTATTCATTCGCATGTTGTTGATATTGAGTCAACTTCTAGATGAACCAATACGGTCAACGGAGTTGGTAGCATGAACAAATTGACGGACTCAAGGAACAAGCCATCACAGTTGAAACTTTTACCCCGGCCTTTAAATTTGATCCCAAAAATTTGAGAAACCCCTTGATTTCTCTGTAAACCCAGTTGAGAAAAATGCTGGATTTCTGCTTCACGATCCCGTATGGGCTGCTTTTGGTGGTGGGGGGCGTAATTGGATACGTGAAGAAAGGCAGCACGGCGTCGCTGGCTGGTGGCGCCGGCACCGGGTTGCTTCTCGTCCTCGCCGGATTTCTCAGCCTCCAAGCCTACAACAAGCGCAAAAATTCCTACTTTGCCTTGATTCTGGAGACGGGTATGCTTCTTTTTAATCGAACTTTTTTCCCCCTCTAAATTGAAGAACATAATATAAATTGGTGTATGAAATTATGGATAATGAAATATTGAAATGATGGTAAAATATTGAAGTGAGTTTGATGTACTAGACATTTGTTATATGGTAAAGTATTAAATCTCACACATGTAATGTTATGTAGGCATAGGAAAATATCAGTTCCTCCAAGTTTTGAGCCAAACATATTTAAATTAATGGACTGATCCATTTCAATAAGTCTTATATGCTTAAATTGTTTAATCTTTGTGTCTATTTTGTACTTCTGGTTTTGCATTACATGTGGTTAATGTGACTTTTATTGAAACCAGCTGTTGCAGCAGTGCTAACTTGGGTTATGACCCAGAGGTATCTGCAAACTTCAAAGATAATGCCAGCCGGTATGGTTTCTGTGATCAGGTAATGTGAAATCGAACGCACACTCGCAACTTGTATCGATTTGAAAATCCTTGTGCGTAGTGTTAGTGTAATTGAGTTTCACATATTATCGTCTAAACTATATGAGCTAGTTTATAAATTAGCATGCTCTTTAGATCAGCTACTTCCCTTTCTAAGAAAGTAACTCCTAAGTTGATGAGCTCTTTAGTATCAAGTATCAACTTCCACTTAACCAAGTGTTCATTATTTGGTGGACATAACGGGCCTACATTTAATGTTATCTCGATTACAAGAAAAATATTTAGAGGGGAAATCCCTTGTGAGCCAGCCCTTGGCTCTTGTTGGTTTATAATATGCAATTGCATGTCTAAAATAATGAGTTGGTTCATTTGTGGTATTCTGGAGGTTTGTGCTTCTTGGCTAAGTGATATCCAACAAAGAGGGAGCGGCGTGCATTAAGAATGGAAATACAACTCATCTAAGCAATCCTCTTCTGTAAAATTTCAAGTTTTAGTCTTAGTTATGATTGCCCCTTGACTTCCAAACAACGCGATTTGCATTTGCCCTGTTACCTGGAGATGCAGTTGTGTATAACTCTTTTCTCATCCGCACTGTTGGGACGAGGCTTTCTGTATTTCAAACCTTAATGGAGTCCTACCCTACCCTCATTTCCTCTAGATTAGAATGTGCCAAAGTATTACCTGGTTCCACCCTATACCATTTGCAACTATCTTTCGTTATGATTCCACGGAATTGGTTAATCCTCCTCTCCCCCATCTGTCTTTGCTAGTTAATCTGCTTCGAATATAAAACGGAAAACGTGTTTGATTTACCTTGACTAGAAAAATGTTAAACCATTGTTTTCTTATTTGCAGCTTTATCATGACTGGATTTTATCTGTACAAGATTGCAAACGGTGGCAACCGTATCCCTCCGAAGTCTGACTGATTCCTACTAGCTACATCAAATTTCATATCATATGTATCCGTGGAGACATGTTGGAATTTTTGGCTTTTGGACAATGAAAATTTCTTAAAAAATTGATGAGATGTATTGTTTTGTACTAGAATGAGAGTTATGATGATTGCAGGTTCTGCCAGTTATATACTAATATCCTATGTCATTGGTCCGGAAAATGGAATATTTAACTATATGATTTATATATTTTGGAATCAAGTGTTTAAAAAATCAGTTGTATCATGTATGTTCTTAAACCCAAATTCTCTGTGGCTTCCTTGGTAAAATCTAAGAGTGTGTAGGATGTTAGTGATTATGATAACAAATTAACAGTATTGCGCCAAATTTTAAGGTTCTTAGATATATCATTAATTGGATAATGTGGGATAAAAGATCCTCTCTTTAATTATTTTGAGGTTGTCTTATACGAGTTCTTAATATTTAAATAGTATTTATTATTTACCTATACCTATATTTAAAAAAGTTTGTATAATAGAGACAAACATGGACACCAAATTGCCTTCATGACAAATTTTTTTTCCAAAATTTGTGACTTCAACCTGTTTTTCATATTGCACTACCACATCTTACTAATATCTATAATTATGATAGTATCCGATATTATTTTATTATGAAAACACAATATACGCTAGTTTTCCTATGATAGTATTCTTTAATAATCATATCTTGTTAAGTATATCTAATTAATTATAAAAACACGATAGTGTTTAGGTCGTGTTTAGAAATTAATTGTATGTTTTATCCATTAGTATTTAAAAAATAGAATGAAATTTTTTGCACCATCGAAGATACTCAAGAAACTCGAACTAGTACTATTCAATTCCAAATCGCGAATTCAGCGAGCTCGAGCAATGGGATATATGTTGGCATATAATTTATTTTTCAGTTTTTTTTTTTTTATCATAATTGGTGGCCACCATCCCACATACTAAATCTGGAAGGCGGAGAAAGGATAACAGTTAGGAAGTTAAACACATCGATCTCAGAGGGAGGGAAACGGCTCTAGACAAAAAATATGTTGGTAGCTTGAAATGCCCAAAAAAAGATTGATTTTTCAAGAATTATTTGGCCCCTGTCTCGATTATATATTCGTGGGATCAGTTGTTTGATCGTGGAATGGTTAACCAATGATCTAAATAAAATGTTGGGACGTTTCTCATGCTGCTTATCAGGAGAGAAAAGCCAGAAAAGGTCGTCTAAAAATGGCGCTCCAGGATACAAGAAGCCAGATTATTTTGCCTCGTTTGCTAATATATCCTTCAAGTCTGGTATTGTTTTTGTTATGGTAACACCTATCTATATATTATTCATGCTTCATCCCATTGCTTCCTTGAATTTCAAGAAAATTCGATTTCTTTGTAATGTTTTTTACAAACTTTATGGCTAAATGTGTCCAGAATTTCCAGCCATAGCACACATCCGTTGTTGTTTCCTATTAAAAAAACTATAGTATAATTGTTATGTATATGTATATGACAATAATGTGCAGATGGTAGCAGAAGAAGATATATAGCGGAAGAAATAGAAAAGCTAGGGAAGGGAAACATCTCTGTTGATATTTTCACATTCCGTGACCTTTGTGCTGCAACTCGTAACTTCAAGCCTGATACCTTGATCGGCGAAGGAGGATTTGGGAGGGTATATAAAGGCCACATCGACAGCAAGAATCTTGTAATCCCGCGGCTCTTTTCCCTTTTCTTTCCGTTTATGCATGTTCGTTTGGTTCTTTCGGATTGATTTCGTGTCGTTTTTCTTGTTTGTACCCCTCAGGATGTTGCAGTGAAGCAACTTGATAGAAATGGATTCCAAGGGAACAGAGAGTTTCTTGTGGAAGTGCTGATATTGAGTCTTCTTCACCATCCCAATCTCGTTAATTTAGTTGGATATTGTGCTGATGGAAAACAGAGGATTTTGGTTTATGAGTACATGCACAATGGTTCTTTAGAGGATCACCTTCTTGGTATTTTTCATTTATTCATATGCAAATATCGTTGAGATGATATGATTTGATCATTAACTCTGCTAACTATATGTGGTGTTGTGTAAAGATATAGGGCCAGGGGAAGAGCCTCTTGACTGGCCTACAAGGATGAAAATTGCAGCAGGAGCAGCAAGAGGACTCGAATACTTGCACGAAACCGCCAATCCACCTGTTATCTACAGGGATTTCAAGGCATCCAACATACTTCTAGACGAGAACTTCGATCCGAAACTCTCTGATTTCGGCCTCGCGAAGCTAGGCCCAGTCGGGGGAAACACCCACATTTCCACCAGAGTGATGGGAACATACGGCTATTGTGCACCAGAGTATGCATCCACAGGCCAGCTGACTACAAAGTCAGATGTGTACAGCTTCGGTGTCGTGTTTCTGGAGATAATCACAGGCCGGAGAGTTATCGACACTGCAAGACCAAGTGTGGAGCAAAATCTAATAGATTGGGTACGTAGAAGTTGCACCTGTTGTCCAAA
Organism: Dorcoceras hygrometricum; assembly: GCA_001598015.1. Taxonomy (NCBI): domain Eukaryota; kingdom Viridiplantae; phylum Streptophyta; class Magnoliopsida; order Lamiales; family Gesneriaceae; genus Dorcoceras; species Dorcoceras hygrometricum. The sequence continues at coordinate 156,832 of KV009364.1, read as the reverse complement.
TCCCGACAAATGTCTCGCATAAAGTATTTTATACCGCTGTTTCTGCATTGATGATACACAACATTATCTTGTAAGCACATAAATCTTTGCAGGCACGACCTTTGTTCAGAGACAAGAAGAAGTTTCATTTGATGGTAGATCCATTGCTTGAAGGGGACTACCCCGAGAAGGGATTGCACCAAGCTCTTGCAATCGCAGCAATGTGTCTACAAGAAGAAGCCTCGATTCGACCTTTGATCAGCGACGTCGTAACTGCACTAGAATATCTTTCAGTAGGCAAAAATCCAGCAGAAATTACAGAAGAAGAAAAGGGATTATCTTCAGAGAACAATGGTGTAGCAGAAGATGGACAAATATGACGAGGACATTGATCATATCTTGCCTACTTTCATCTATCAAGAATTCATCGAGGAATTTGTCAAAAGCATTGTGAATATAAATGTACATCATCCAGTAAAGTGAAACTAGGAGAATGATATATGTGAAGTTATTACTCTTAAAATTCTTGTATGATCAAATGGATATGTTGACATGTCACATGATGTATATTCTTCTGAATTATCGAAAATGTCGATATTTTGTATGACGTGCATATTCTAGAATTCTTAAGTGGAAGTAGATCCCTTGAATCATGCATCCGTACTAGATTGAGCTTCACGAGGCTCTGAGATCATGTTTTGCTGGGAAAAATTCTTACAATGCGTACGAGGATTTTATCTAATCCAATTTCAACTAAGGTAATCTCCACTAATTGTTTCGTATGTAATGAAAAATAAAGTCATAACAATAATTATGTCATGTAGGACATTTTTTGGGAAAATACATCTTCTAAGTCATGGTAAGTTGTATGTCACCGTTTCCAAAGTCAAAATCGTAGATGTCAAAATCGTAGATGTCTTAAATTTTTAATATGTGATAATAATGATACTCAAGGAACTCGACGACGAATATTATATTTAAGTAAGTTTTTTAAAATATATGATATGACATTTATAATCAATAATATAAAACTATTGAAAAATCACAAATGAAAAATATAAAATTTAAATTCAATAATCGAATGTAATAAACTTGGAACAATAACTCATAATTGTTTCAGGAGTCGTGGTTTAGGGAAGATGCAGTCAAATCAGGAAAAGTCCTCTGGTGAGGACTAAAATTCTATGGTTATAGATATATAATATTTTGGAAACTTGTGGATAACGCCTTTAAGTGGGCCCCACATTATGTGTTTGGGAAGCCGAAAAGCAAGAAACTATGTCAGATCTATGTTTCCACTTTCATGAATTTGAAATGAATAAAGTTCTTCAAACTACTCACCGACTTCTGTAAGAGCTGAGTATTGATGGCGATAGTACAACCCACATCGCCTTTTTTTCCCAAACTTCCGGCTTTGTGCAAGATCTAATACATCATACGAACCCTCATCCGTGTCTCCGTCGTCTCCTCTGGAAGTTCTTGATGCCCGAGTTTTTTTGGTAAACTTTCTATTCCTATTCATCGTCCATTTCTTGATTTTTCGGGAGTCACGATTCATTTTTTTATTTAATGATAATAGTAATGTCTTGCTAAATGCCGTGTGAAATTCTTTGATTGACTGTATTTTTAGAAAAACCAGGGCTCAAGTTTTGAGTTTTTATTTATGTGAATCGCCACTCATCCCAGTTTCTGCTGATACCTTAATTCTTGATGATTTCTGGTAAATGTTTGATGTGGGTTGTACCGTTGTATGATACAGCAATGTGTTACGGTTGACGATTTTGGGCAAATTCAAATTCGAGTAGCCAATGCCTCCAGAATTAAGAGAGAGTTCTCAATTTGGTGGCAATATCTCATGCCATTTCTGATATAAATATATAACTAAACTGTGCATGTGTAGAAATGAACTTGTACTAACGAAAGGTGTTGGATCTCTTAGTACTGACCCTCCTCCATTGAAGAAATGAATCTTTCACCTAATCCTTTGATTTATTATGTTAGGTTGAGCGTTTCAGGTAGTTGGTTTTGGCCTTTTGGTACTTGTAAACAAGATAGCTTATTTATGGGTCTTAATGGGCAAATGCTTGAACAGTTAGTTTTTCAGTTTGGCGACTGGCTTAATGAGTCCTGCCTGTCCTACACTTTTCAGCAGTGAAGCATCTATTATGTTAAGTAGGTAACCTACCTGTCAAAGTTGATTATTTAATCGTAATATGTGTGCCAATGGAAGAAAAGACTGAAGATTATTACACCAGGCTTCTCATATGTTAATCATCATGCTTCACCTAGTTATTTTTTTAGCAATGAAGGGATTTGGTTTCTTTCGTGTCTTGTTTTGCTAATCAACAAATTTCAATATGGTGTATATAATTTAACGGGGATTGTTCTTTTGTGGATGCTCCCTCTGACTCCTGTTGTGTATGCCCTTGACAAGATCTACAGTTTTGTCGAAAATATCAAGATAATCTTAATGTTCTTCTTACTGTTGAAAATAATTTAAGTTATTCTAATGAAACAATGAAATATCTTAACATATGCGGATCATCATACATGTAATTACAGTTGGAGTATTATGTTTCTTAACGTATGCGGATCCTCATACATGTAATTACAAGTGGTTATTATGTTCGTGGTCGTTTTCTGTTATGCAACTGCATTTAGTTTATAAATACCTGTGCTGTTTTCAATAGTATGTAGAGATGTAAATTTTTTTAGCAACACTTTTAGCATGACCCATTGCTTTGATGTAGGATCTTAAATCTATTGATTCGATATCTACCGGAACGAACTGAAGAATACGCTGTGACGCAGGATCTTCAATTGATTGATTCAATATCTAGTAGAACCTACTGAAAAATACACCATTCTCTAATTCCGTATTGATTTTGTGCGCTAGTTGTAACGTAATGGTACAGACATTAGAAGCTATCCGTGGTGGGGGAGGATCCATTAAAATAGGAACAACTGGGACGATCGGTGCCCTTATGTCTCGTGAATTAGACTCTGCAAAATATGCTACCAATGTATCTGAGTCATGCACTTCTGTCTCTGCTCCAACTGGGGACTCGACTCCAAAATCAAAAACATCAAAAGATGAAGCAAGCAGCAGTGGCCCAAACAATGCTAAGAATCGTAAATGCCCTGAAAATGTTAGGAGGTCTAAGCTCAACTTTGGAGGTACACATCATATCCCAATGCTTACATCTTGTGATGTTTCGATAGATGGAACTCCTGCAAGGGAGAAACCCATCAAGAAAGGAACGAGCGTGGTTGAAATAGTGGACGTGAAATGTGGGAATCCCGACAGGACATGGGCGAATCCAATTACAAGTCGTCTTAAGAAACTTGGTTTCTCAAAATTATCTGATAACATGGTCTAAAGCGGCAGACTTTTTAGGATCAGCTTTCAGAATCCGGTAACTGAATCGTGAAAACCCACGAGCTGGTTTCCATCCACTACTACTGTACAACACATCCCCAGCATGTTACACATTATTTCCTTTCCTTTTCTTAGTTGATGTATTGACTACTGATCCTATATTGAGTCCCTTGAACTCACACGTGGATGCCAAGTTCACAAGTTTACCTGGTGATGACTTGTTGGAAATGCTCGGATCACCTAACTCGAACTGGGTAAAAAGTACTTAATTTCTTGCATGATCAGTGGTGCAACCGCACCTCTGGTCCCAACAGCTGTTGCCTTCGATATTGCAGCCATTTTCTGTTACCCTTGAGCCAACACCCTCAGATGTACACTCTCTCTCCTGCATGTTAAAGGGGAATGAGTACTCTGGTCGTTGAATATAGGCGCCTTTCATTCTCGAAAGGTCTTCCTGCTTCTTGGTTCTGTGCAAATTCTCAAACTTACATTCTTGGTCAAAGTAGAGACTTGAAAGTTGAAACAAGGTTTTCAATTGGTGGTATGTGGTCACTGGATTCATGTGCATTCACTTCTAACCATCTAAATTGCTTGTCTTATCCCATCTCATGCATTCACTTTGTTTTTTTTTTATCTCTTTCTCTCGAGTTTGGTAAGTAGTTATTATGGGAATTATGAAAATGTCGTAATGCAACTGCGCCCACATCACATCATGGGAATCAGTGGGCCACATAAAGGTTTAAGGAGAGGAAATTGAGGCAATTTGTGCTTCAAATAAAAAGAATCATGGTTCCAATATTTTTACTGGAAACTCCCTCTTGTTTTCATGATTCTCTACAAAGAGAACAATAATATAAAAAAATATATTTATTGCATTAAACTAGATAAAGTTGGAGGTTACAAGTCCTCATTCCCCATGTAAATACACTTGGGTAGATCAATCTGGTTTTTGTTTCGTGGATTATAAAGAACTTCACAAAAAAGAAATTGAAAAACAATTTCTTTATTCTATTCTTTCTTCGTCATGGTTTTATAATGAAAACATTTATTTAGTAAATGGTCACTTAATGGTTTTCATGTTTGCTTTTATTTTATGCAGTGTTTTTTTGTCATAAAATAAGAGAATAAATGTAAAAGCTCAATAATGGAACATGTGTATTGTTTACAACCAATATTAAACGGTTCAAAAGAGCTGTGAGATTTTGGAAAGAATAAAATGGATCCAAGGGTTTATACAGTTTATATCAAAGTATGGCGATTGTGTTAAAGATTATCATTATTATTATTTTTTATATCAAAGTATGGTGATTGTGTTAAAGACTAATCATTTTTTCTTAAAAAAAAACACTACTCACTAATAATAATTCACTTGATTTGGTTAATTAATGCAGTCCTGCTGTTTATTTTTAAATTGCCCATTCAATTCCTAAGTTTTATAAAATTATTTGATTGTAATATCACAGGTTAGTATAAGGAGACGTGCAACAAAAGGAAACTAGAATAAAATAAATTCGCTTGAATAATAGAAGAATAATAGCTCTATAATTATCAAGAACTCTCACACATACAAAATCACACGCGTTTAAAAAATAAATAAAATCATATATTATATTTTTGATAATGGGAGGAAAACATATGATAGAACAAAAAACAAAAATATCTCTGACTTGTAGACGAGCGAATGAAGCCGGCAAATTGACCAGACAAGTACACGAAGAGTGTCAATACTTTATTATATTCTTAATAGGATTTAGATAGAAATATGTAATTGTATGTATATATTAATATAATATAACAAAGATAAAAAAATGATCTTATTCTGTGCTTTTCTATCCAGCTCTTGTATAAAATTTTCTAACGTACCTACACGGCTTCCCAGCCAGTTTGGTAAATCTCAATAAAGCAGGCAACTTGGACTCTTCTTCCAGCCCTCGCTCGATCCACCCAAAACAACAGCCCAGAAACCACTTAACGCCAGCCGGCCACCGGGAAGATGACGCAGCTCTGCCGGAAAATAGTGCAGGTCAACCTCCGGTGGAGCCTACCGGAGAAGGTTGCGGTTTTTCGCCGCTTTTTCAAGTTCATATGGCACAGAATCCTCTCCTGCTCAGCTAGGCTCCCCGCTTCTCCCCGTTACACGAGGTTGTCTTCCAGAAGAAACTCTCCCCCCTCGACGACGGCGGCGTTGGAGTATCCCGGCACGCCGACGTGTAGCGGCGGTGATTCCGATTTAGTCTGCTTGAAGATTAGTCTGCTGGGAGATTGTCGGATTGGAAAAACGAGCTTCGCGGTAAACATTTTTAATATTATTTAAGTTTACTCTAATATTATATTTTTTTCAGTCTAATGAATGTATGTTCTACAAGTAGGTAATAAAATATATCTTTAAGAAGTATTGCAATGTAAATTAAAATTTTGATTCTTGTTGGTACCTTTTAAAGCTTTTTTAATTCCTCCACCAACCATCATTAATAAATTTGTGTAAATTTCACGGTTTGCATGTGATTAGCGCTGTTTTATGATTAAAAAATATTGATGTTTTCTACATATTTTCTTTTTTTTTTTTGTTTTTAAATCTTTTTAGATAAGGTATGTAGGAGATTTACAAGAACAGAGGAGTCTGCAAATGAAAGGCTTAAATTTGATGGACAAGACATTTGACATCGGAGGAGCTAGGATCGCCTGCAATATATGGGATGTCGGAGGTATATGTATCTTAATTTATCTTCTGCAATATCATTATTTTAATTCTTATTTATTTAAAATCTTATGATTCGAAATTGCTATGTACCAAGCTGGATATCGAGTCGATTTATTACATGATCTCTGTGGAGTCTGGGATACTCAGATTTGTTTGGTTGATATTAATCGAGCCCCTATAGATTTTTACAAGTTATATATATATATATAGCTGATACTGTGAGTACCTGTGTGGATATCTGTCACATAACCAGATGCACCTATAGGTGCTCACACAAAGTAGTCGTAGTATCAATTATATATATATATTTTAAAATAGGAAGAATCTATTGGCGAATGCAATTGAGACTGATAATTTATTTAGGTTACCTTTTCTTGTGGGTTGTTTATGAATCCTTAAATTTTGAACATCTGTAGGATTTTACCATATTTATCAAGATTTTTGTGGGCTTTTTCTTGTCACGTAAAGCAATCTTGTGTACTAAAATTGCAATATCGTATAAAGAATGCAGAAAAGCAAGATTATTTAATTTGGGAGTTATTGTTGATGGGTCAATTTTTAGGTGGCGTGTCTATTTTGCTGGAATAAAATGTCTTGTATAATTATATTTAATAAGTGTGATTTTAAAATTGTATTGGTCCAGGTGATAGAAGGTCGTTGGATCAAGTCCCCATTGCCTGCAAAGATGCTGTGGCCATTCTCTTTATGTTTGATCTTACTAGTCGATGCACATTGAAGAGGTCCATAACTTTTATATCTTTGATCTTTAAAAATTTAAATCTAAAAAGAAGGTAAAGAATCATATTTTACTCCAAAATACCCGAGTGTGGAAGACCGGGTGCGTGTAGAAGTACTACGGGAGTCGCAAAAGGAGAAGAAAAAAAAAAGAGAGAAGAACACAATTCCAGAAAAAGAGAGCTTAACACAAATATTCGACTCCTTACAGTATCGATGAATTCATATATGTCCCCGATCTCACAGGTGTCTGAGTTGGTCGAATATGTGAACCACATGATCAAAATCGTTCTCAACTCAGCTTGTCGTACCGGACATATTAAGTGCATTTTATTCATTAACATTTTTCGCAAGCCGCAATGTTAATTTCCCGAAATACCAAATAAAAGAAACCTCAAGAATAGATTATTTCAGCATAGTTAAAAATGTGACCGTGTACGCTAGTTAATATTAAAAAAAAATATATAGTAATTAAGTTCAGTAATTTTAACTATTATATTGATGATTATCAATATGCTGTTGAATGCAGTATTATTGGATGGTACAGTGAGGCGAGGAGATGGAATCAGGTGCGAAATTACATTACTTCCAACTTTAATTTACTTTCTATAAAGCTGAAGCTTCGATGATCTTTTATCGCTTTTCTTTCACTGTTAACTACTTAACTGTCGGGAATCGAAGCATAACCCATATTTTTTTTTTCGAGGGGTAATCTAAATTAGATCCTATTGTCAAAGATTTGAAATTAGAGCAAGATTTTCTTATTGTTGAGCTAAAAAACGTTAAATTAATTATATATTTTTGGACATATTTTATCGAAAATATTATCATCTATCATGAAAGTGTATTGAATGTTTTCATGTTCATATGTATTTGCAGACGGCAATTCCAATATTAATAGGAACCAAATTCGATGATTTTGTCCAAATGCCACCGGATATTCAGTGGACCGTTGTTACTCAGGTAAGATTAACGAGATCGTTTGTGATTTTTTTTAAAGAATCACAATATAAAGTACCTGTAGTCGGCAATCAAGCTAAAATATAAGGGACAGATCGAACTGGTCCCATCAAGCTAAAATAAACGGATAATCGTCTTTTAACTTATAAGTTATCCTATTAAAGGGCTAAACGTATGTATAGGTCAGATGTCCCTTGGTTCATACAATTTTAAATCTCTCTATCGAAAGATATGTCGGGTAGACAGGGATCCGAGGTGAGGACTTATATAATAGGTCGACCCCTTAACATACCTCTATAATATTTCAGTAGGGAATATGCTTCACACGAGAATCGAATGCGTTAACTCGGAGAGAGAGAATCTCACGTCAACTCAAATCTTACAAACTCACATGTGTCCTCCGGGGCGTATAATCGTCTTTCAAGATACAATCTTATCGTGTATATAAACACACAACACACACGCACTTACTGATGGAGGAGTTGTGATTGAATGCAGGCAAGAGCATACGCGAAAGCGATAAAAGCGACCCTTTTCTTCTCAAGCTCAACACATAACATCAACGTGAACAAGATTTTCAAGTTCGTTATGGCCAGGCTCTTTAACTTACCCTGGACCCTTGAGAGGAACTTGAACATCGGCGAGCCCATTATCGACTATTAAAATAAATGTCGATTTTTTTTTTTTTAATTTCTGCTATGAAAAAAAAGTGAGATTAGTTCTTGTAAATGCTAAGTAGGTTTTTTAGAGTAAACAGGTCTTCTACCTAGCTTGTAAACCTCCTGTACAGTTAAATTTTCTTGTGCTCATGATATGGTTAATGAATCAAAGATGAAACAAACATATTGTTTAAATAATATATTAACATGCAAAATCGGCCTAAGTGGTTGCACTTGATAGATCTGAGTGGAGGAAACAATTTCAAACTTATATATAATACCATCGGTTTTAGATTTAACTCCAATGCAATTATTTCTCTAAAGAAAACACATCATAATCTCAAACGAGCAAAATAGATTCGAAATTCCCTTTGAAAAAACCTATGATTCAAATCTCAATTCTTACAAAATTCTCAGTTCATCATTCTCAACGTCGAAAACCAAAAATAAAAACGATGAAAAATGCCTATTTTGAAATTGTATAAAACTACCAATATATTTTGAAAAGATAATAACTAAATCTTATTTCCATGAAAAAGTGAAGCAAGTCCTTAATTGATTGGGTAATTTATTCTAAAAAATTATTGTTCCAGCCAGCGTCCCTCCCTGTTTTGAGGTTAATAATACTGTTTTCCCATTTTAAGTGCCTTCATTGCTTCGCCTGTAGAAAAAGAGAAACAAAAGGAATGAGCTAAAGCATTGAAAATGGACCATCTGAGTGGATTTCATGCAGACCTCTAGTTGAATAATCTGTTTTTGACACAGTTTGCTTGATTATTAATCTGTAACTTGGATGATATTTTTCATTATATACACAACATTATTATCATGTTTTGTATCCGTATCTTTGCTAGAGACTGCCACCATTACTGAAAAAGAAGAAAGAAAAAGGACACAAACAAACAGCCTACAAACACAGAATCTGAACTTAATCCTAAGATGTAATTTGAGGGAAGAATAGGCAAAATACTTACCTGTGAATATATAAAGGTTCCAAGAATAGCTATTGCAGCTCCTAGAGCATTTACAGGTCGCATAGGTGTCTGGAAGATAATGATAGAGGAAACTATCACAGAAATACGCTTCATTGTGTTTCCGATACTAAACGTCAAGGGAGATATCTCATCCAGTGACATGTAGGACACTTGATTGTAGAGGTGGTAGAATATGCTCTGAGCTGCCATCCACCTACATATATACAACCAAAAACATAACCAAGAAACTATTAGTTATTTAAGATTAAGCCTAACCCTCTCATTGATCGCTGCCGCGATAAGAGATTAGAAACACAACCAATCCATATGTAATCTAGTTCTTAACGGTGGTCGCTAATCATTCACTGGAGTCTGTTATGAACCGGGAGACGAAACCAAAACACCCGCGATAGGAGAAACCGATAATCATCCTGCGCGCTTCAAACGTGCTGCATAAACTCTACTTCTGATTAGGATATTGCTTTTGCATTGATGCTTTTCTTATGGGATTATGGTCCTTCTATGTAGAAGATAAAGAGCACAAAAGGCTCGCCTATTTCGCATAAAATATCATCTATGTTTGTGCCTACACCACAAGAGATATATCATTGATAAATATATACGTGAACAGATATCCATTTTTTCGTTCGAGTGCATGAATGACGACTTGAGAATTATTTACGGGAAAAGGTGTTGTCCTATCTCGGTGTCTTATATTTGATGCATCAGAGAAATGAAATTATTGATCTCTATACACGTTTTCATTGCATAAGTAGTTGCATATGATGCATCTGGTCTCTAGTGACTGTATACAAGATAAAAATGAGATGATAAGTGATTAATTACCATATGATCTGAGGTCCAATTTGAGACATGGAATCTTTAAATCCAGCAGCCCACAACTGTGGTCCCTCCACAGCAATTGCAAACGGGGTAAGTATCACGAGCGACAGCATCGATAGGCAGGCGTAATAGTTCATCCCGCTTACAGATTTGCCCTTCATGCCTCTTTTGGAAAATATATTTCGGAAGACAAACGCCACGTTCGATATCATGGCACCCATAAAACCTGATTTATGACAGCAAACAAGCAAATTCTGTCAATCCACATCCAAGAAACTCATGTGATTCAGTGTAGATTTCAGAAATATAAGGACTCTTTGATCTACGTTATAAAAGCACGTGAATACAAAGTGAAGTGCTACAAAAATAGCTATTGTATAAACTAATCAAAATTCATTTGTTTGTTGGTCAATAGTTTGTGAAATACATACAAGATGACAAGTGAATTTGTTCGAGTATCTAAATTCTTGAATACTATGTCTTATTCAGCACGTGCATTTACCTTGAGCGTCTGGCATAATACCTACTATATGTCTATTATGAATGCCTCAAATAACATAATTCCCTTTACTGCACCTACCTGGACAAGAATCTCCTGATACTGTGAAGAAATACTTATTAACCGCTCAAAGTTAGGTGATATTTATTAAATGGCATTGACACACTCATACCTTCTTCACCTTTGACATTTCTAGAAGACTTGAGAAAAAAAGCTCAATTTGTTAGGCTCACTCAAGTTGTATGAATTACCAGTCATGTTGAAGTTGAGCTCGGTGAGGGCGGAGAGGCCGCAGCCGCCAATGATGGGAAGAAGGGAGAAGTAAACGGCTGGTGGGAATGTTTCTCCAAGGAGGAACCTTGAGACCAAAACGCTGAAAGCAGGCTCACCACTCTTGATTATGTGTGTGAATGAGACCGCAACCTTTGACATACTCACAGTCGCAGCCACGTGTCCAATTGTATGTGCAAGAGCAACCTAAGCACGTCACAAATAACAATATGAAAACAGAACTGGAAAAAGAAGAACACCCCAGAAGCCAAAGCACTCACAATATCAAACAGAAATCAAGAATCAAAAAAACAAAGCAAAAGTACTAAAGGTTCTCACGGGGAAAAGGGTCTTCCAAAATTCGAGATCTGTCTTTGGGGCCTCAGCAATCCTCAGAGCCCAAGTGGTGAGCATGATGAGCGAGCCAGCGGCCAAGGACAGCGTCGAAGTTAACCATGGAAAGGGATACGCATTCAACACTTTCTTGTTATATATATTGAAGATCACATTCAAACCCCACCACGTCGCGAAGTACATTCCTATCTTCACTTTCTTAGCCGCATCCGCCGGAGATTTGCCTATGGACTCCGACCGATCGGCTCCATATGCCTCGCACCTGACGAGGGATCGGTCCTTCTCGTCACGAGCAGAGAAAGAATCAAACCTTGAGACGTACAGCGGTTTAGCGAGAGACACATTAAGGCTCCGGCGAGCTGTTTCCGCTAGCGGTGAAGCGGAATCCGGCGGCCTGCGGGCGAGAAGTTTTGTCCTATTTTGGACTAAATCTAAGCCATGAATCGATAAAGTTGGGTGCTTGAAAGAAGAGATCATAGTGATATATGCAGTAGAGTATCACAAAAACAATGTACGAAATTCCCGGCGACAAAATCACGTTAGGCGTTTGACCCGCGAAAAATCCGATGATTTCGAGGAACTCCCGTTTCGTCAATAATTAGATGGAGTGGAACAAAAGGCGAAAACTTCAAGAATTTTTGAAACTTGGGTAGCGCCTAAAATCCCAGAAAACAAACAAAAAAACCAGCTAGTTGTCGTTTCTGCGTTGGAAAAGAACCTTGATAAACAATGACTGCGGATATCATCAATATGTCAGCAATATCGGACAAAATCTAACTCCGCGAGTACACACAAATCAGAAGCGCAGGGTTTTATACTTTATATATAGAGAGAGAGTGGGTGTTTGTGTGTGCCGGCGGGCAGAATTGAATTCTTTTTTTCGGAGTTTTTCATGTTGATGTGTGTTGGTGGACCGTTCATCATGGGTCCTAATGCGAATGTGAAGCCCCGAAATTGACTTAGGCATACGAGACTCATGAGAACACTTGAACCCGATGTCAACCAAATTCTCATATACTAGCATCATATTATGAAATTAGCCGGTATGAATTTTATTTTTGGCTAGGGAATTCCTATGTTACATTCCTTCATTTATAGTTGATGTTTTGTATATTAAATTTGAAATTTAAAGATCTAAATTATATGTATAAAATATATCTAATGAAATTATCACGTTAGTAAAGAAAAATAATATATTTCTTTAGTAATAAACAGTAACTTATTTTATCTATATAATCTCCAAAATTAGATTCAAATCCATAACATTATATTATTTAAAATCATTAAATCTTCAAATCTCCAAAAAAACACCCCTATTAAGAGTTTTCCGGTCCTGTCTTTATGAATATTACATGCATATAAACATTTTTTCGGTTCTATCCATCTTTTTTTCGTGGACTTCTACTTTTTCCCAATAAAAAAAAAAAAAATTTGGGCATAGCTACAGCATTATTTAGCTAGATCACTGTCACTGTTGGCCAAATGCACGTCGCTGCATCGATACCAAGGACCAAGTCTTGCAATCCTTCTTGTCTAGTATCATCTTCATCAATTAAATACATGACTTTGCAAGTTGGAAAAATGATGAATTTTTGTTCGAAATTACGAGAAAAGGATCATTGCGTTATATTTAAATTTCCAACTAGATTATTATTTTTTAAATAATCAGTTATTGGGGAGTTGTTAGTTCTGAAAAATGGGTGACGTTGATTTGCTTGCCTGCTTGATTATTAACTGGGCAATTATGTTTTCATTTGTATATTCGAAATAATAAAATGCATCAGCATGAATAAAGCATGTAACCCATACTGGTAGGCAATGTAAGTCGTTCCAACCCGTGCGTACAATCGCCTTCAAATGTTACCTCAATTTGTTTTGAAGAAAAAAAAGGAAAGAAATCGCTTTAAAAAAGGTCAACGGCTTCTCTAATTTAATGTGCTCTTTCTATTCTTATTTCATTAATTTTAAAGTTTATTCAAATTTAAAAATATAAAAATACGCAAAAGAGGAAGAAAACAGGATTTGGGCTAATCCAACGCTTGTCCCTTTTCTATCTGAATGTGAGAAAAAGTCAAAAAAGAACTGATATTAGGATATTCTTCATAGTACATTATACACTCTCTCGTTTGGAATCCACAGCCTGGATTCATATTTCTGGACCAATCAACCAAACCGAATCACTTTTTACGGGATTTTTTACATCTTAGATAGAAGACTAGTAAGACGTCAAGAACTAACAATCTCACAAGACAAAGAGCAGTAAAAGCCATCAACCTTACCGCCACACTAAGTTGCTACGGAAATCAATCACCTAAGCCGATTCCAAGCAAAGAACAATAATAAAGCAAGAAAATAAAGCTCACACCCTCCTTTTCCATCAAAAGTTCGAAGAGCATAATACAACGGGAACAAAGGTAGTAATACAAAATGCGGAAAGACCGTTGAAGACCAAACATTACTATTTTTCACATCCACTGCAACCAAAAGCATCTTTTTAACATCACACAACACGTATAAGAGAAATACGAGAACTGACAATAGTATTACACAGCACAGATGCTAGCAAACAGCCAATAGAAGCTTAGAAACCATGAATCTTGATGTGCTCCTTCTTCACAATTCCAGCCTGTTTGCAGTAAATGGACTAAAATGAGCAGATATTCATAGTCATCTCTAGATTAAGATTGTTTACGTTTTGAGTTATTTTGGTTCATGCATGAGATGTAATAGGGATAAGTAACGAACTGAACAATCAATCACCTGAACAAGAAAGGAAGAAACGTTTTTCCGTTGATCACCTTGAAGCTGAATGACCTTCACAATAAAAGTAACAAATGTACCTCAGAATCGAAGGAAGGGAAACATTAAATATTTCCTCCAACTTGATCAGAGAAATTGTAAACCTGGCCTAGCTCAGGGTCCTGAACAACAGTTCCATTGCAGCAAAACTCCTTCTTAAGATCTTTGAGGATTTTGTTATAACTGAACTCTTTCTTCAATCCTTGAACAGTTGTCAGGCTTTTACGACCATTACGTTGTTGTATACGAATATGAACGTAGTCTTTTGATCCAGCGCCGGAATTCTCAGCATTTGCATCAGCAAAAGCATCTACAACAGATTAAGTCAAACAATTAAGTACAGAGCCCCGCCTTAGCCAGTTCCTAATAGTCACTATTCTATTTAGGGCTCCATGTTCATTTGAAAGTAAGATTAAATAACGATATAGGAATAATAAGTTTTTAAAAAACAAGTGCAACGAACAACGTACCGAAGGTCGAAGGTATCTGGATGTCAAGATCAGACATGAAACTTGGTTGATGTGACAAATGCAACAACCCTGGACTAAAATTATGTGTTCAGACCTGATTAAACAACATGCCAAACATAAAATGAGCCACAAGACGATATAACCATATAACACTTAGGAATCAAAGAGAGAGAAGTTAAAGTTATGAGCGAATAATAAGTTTCTTGTAAACAAAAGAAGTTGGTGTACATGAGAACATGTCCATTTTTATGGGGTTAGGAGCAAGATGGTGCACTTTGTTCACTTTAACAATCTTTGTAGATAGAAAACACAGAAATGTAGAATAGAAACAATTAGTGGTTCCCTTCCAGTATATATGTGGCGCTTACTTCATGAACTAAATTATCACGGTGAAAGCCAAAAGCAGACAATATCATGAAATTCTTATACGTTCTAGTGCATGAACTAAATTATAATGGTGAAGACCAAAAGCAGGCAACACAATGAAATTCTTAAACAAAGAACAAAAAGAAAATGGGAAATAGATTTTTCCCCAGGAAATTCATAGACACGACGAGACTTCAAAGAAGAATCAACTTTTGTTCACAGATCCACTAACAGTTTTAAACTATTGGTTTAGATAAGTATACAATGACAACAAAAAAACACCGATGTAGGAAAAAGTTAAAAACGCGAACGATTTATTCTTGATAATAAAGAAAAACTAGACAATCGAGGTAAATCAATTAACTCCAGCCAGTTTTTACAAGCTAGAGGCACAGAAGGATCCCAAGTCATTACAAAACAACAATAATGATCAGGAATCATAAATTCTACATTCCTAGCAGGAAATCCACATAAAGACGGCCAAAAGAGAGTTAGAAATCAAAATACAACGAGAGAAAATTGCAAGGAAATAAATGAAAGCAACAGAAGAGAAATTTCAAGAACCAAAAGATGCAAAAGAACTCACTGATATCGAAATTCAAATCCGTATGAACCAGTATTTAACAAATCAACAGCTCCAAAAGGCCAAACAGTTTGATCAATTCGTCGAAACAAGCTTGGAGAAAATGAAATAAATATAAAATTCAACCGATCACCGAAGAATTACGATGAATTGAGCAGATCTGAAACTAAATTGAAACGGAAAAGCGTACCCGATCCGAGAACTAGGGTTCGATTTATGATCCACAGGAGAGCACGGAACCCTCGAATTCGGATAAGTCTGAATAGAAGCGACGAACAAAATGTCAGTGCGTTTTCGCGGTAATTATAGGAAACAGAAAAAGTAATAATAATTAATATTATCATTACTAAAACCAGAATAATTAGAAAGCGTGTAAGGCACGAGTTTATAATGGCCTGACGATAATGATCAAATCAATTTTCTTTTTAAAACGTCGGCCATCGATGCGCTAACTCCTGATCTTATATATAAATCATTGATTTCTTAATCCATATATGTTTTAAATCGTGTGATGTACATAAATAAACAAAAGATACAGAAGATAGGACTTATATCACAGACTAACTCCCAAAACATTTATTATAATATTTCACAGAAATATGATTCACACGAGAATCGAACCCATGAAACCGAAAAAATTATTCTCACACCCTATATCTTACCAACTCCCAAATAAATTTTCTTGTTTTGACTAGACATTGTGTCAAAGAAACAATAGCCTTCTTATATAATGGGGAAGCTCTTTTTAATTCCCAACATATCCTCTATCTTTTTCATAGCTGAAATATCTTTATAATTTATTAAAAGGTTTATGTTTTACAAATTTAGTCTTATTACTCAATTTATCATCTAAATCAAAACTATCATGTTGCTTTCCATTTTTCACACCTTTCACTTTATTTTTTACTAACTATTACATTTATATGTTTGAAAAATGCATACAAATAGACATCATGTAATATGAAGCACCCAAAACTTATTTTAATAATTTAATCAAGGGTCTAATGTTATCAGCAAAATGAGATTGTTAGAAATTGCAAGGATATGAAGAACATGCTTGCATGCATGCTATAAGCAACCATGCGAAGAAATGGCGAGCTTGTATAGAACGTTGAGTAATATTTGAAAATTAACCATTTACATATGAGTAAAATAACATGGATATTAACTTATCCCACACTAGAATGCTAAAATGATATGGATACAACTTTTTGCTTCTAGGTTGTTATAAATAATTCAAGGATATTAAGAAAATTCACCTTTTTAAGGAGCCACAAGCTTATCTAGCATGAGATGAAATACAACCACGGACCAAGCGCAATTCAAACTTGTATAATGTGAGGATTGAGAAGTTAGATTAGTGATTAATTGGTTTGATTTGGGATTAATCACGTGTATTTTGAGGATTTTGCGAAAGAAATGAAGTTCCTGCTGATTTATCTGTCGCAGCGCTAGTTTAAGAGATGAGGAATATCGATTTTTGGTGAAGTCAACGCTGGTCAAAGTTACTGTAGCTCGTGCTGGTAGATTTTGAATCAGCATAGGTGACGTCAGCGTGACGCAATGAGAGCTGCTGGTTTTAGGTTTCGAATTTGAAGTTGCTGCTGGCAGACATCGCGCGTAGCGTGAGATTGAGCGAGGAAGTGACGCGTGTTAGTCAACATTTTGGAGCGTTGACTATTGATTCAGCAGATGCGCTTGTGAAAAGAGATCAACAGATGGTTTGAGAACTATTCGCAAGAGCTGTCGATAGATTTGATGACGTAGGCGTGACGTACCCATTGCTGCTGGTAGTATTTTGCGTTGCGATAGTTGCTGCTGATCAGCAGGCGCGCTTGTGCGAAAGCATTGAGAAGCGGCGTCGTTTGAATTAGTGGAAACGCTGCGTTTTGAGCTTTTCGTTTGAGAGATCAGCTGTTAGCAGCTTTGCTTACGTATGTAAAATGACGTCGTTTGGATTAGTAGATGCGTCGTCGTTTTGAGAGATTTTACGCGA
>KV009364.1:91616-136806 GCA_001598015.1 Dorcoceras hygrometricum | reverse complement strand
TTTGCGTTAGGTTGGTTGCTGCTGATCAGCAGGCGCGCTTGTGCGAGAGCGTTGAAGCGGCGTCGTTTGAATAAGTGGAAACGCTGCGTTTTGGAGCTTTGTGTTTGGAGATCAGCAGTTGGCAGCTTTTCTTACGTATGTAAAATGGCGTCGTTTGGATTAGTAGATGCGTCGTCGTTTTGTGTTATTTCTCGCAACCAGCAGATAGATTGTATTAGAGAGAGAGCTGTCAGCAGCTCTTGGTTGTTTTGTTTGCGCGAGAGCTGTTGTCAGCTGGTTATTGCTACGGCGTCGTTTTGTTAAGTTGGAACGGTGTCGTTTTGAAGTTTTCGTGCGATTGTTTTGTTGGTTGTTGCTGCTGATTTTTACGAAGGGAAAAGAGAGGTTTGCTGCTGATAGACTTCTGCTGATTTCTTCGATAGATCTTGGTGAATCAGCAGGCGAGGTTTGAAGAGGTATTTATAGAAGTGTTGATCGACACTTAGAATTATTTTGAACCAGCCATATCTTATCTCTTCTTCTCCAAACCCTCGATTTTAGCTACTGTTCACCGTCACTTTCTATCGCGATTTGCCGTTGATCCCGACCTCCGTTTTTCGAGTTCTTGGTAGAGTTGGAAACCTCTTGAGAAGACCTTTCTTTTCCTACCAATCTTGGAGGCTGTGTTGAGCTAGAGCGAGAACGCGAAACGATTGAATTGAGCAGTAAGTTGCGCCGTGCGTTTCTATCCTTTGGGTGAGCTTTATTTCGTTGGTTTGAGCTAAGATATTAGGTATCTTTGGCAGATTTAAGCTTCTAGGAATTTTGAAGGGTAATTGTCGAGGAAGCTTCAAAGGCAGTAAGCTTGAGTTGTTGCTGGACGTGTCTTTGTTGAGAATCTGTTAGGTAATTCGAAGAGGAAAGGTACGAATTTGAGCAGCCCTTAGCAGTTAGCGCATGAACGTGTTTATATTTCAGGCTATGAATTCGTGAGATGCCTGTTATGTGATTTACGTGAAATCTGGAATATTGAATTGACTTGAATTGATTGAATTATGTTCCTGTTTCATGTGTCATAAATTGTATGCATAGAGAAATGATATTGATTGGCATACATGCATACATCCTCATGCATTCATAGCATTGATTAGTAGCATGTTGCATGTTTACCTGCTTTGATAGCTCTTCGTACTGAGGCTTGACCTCGTACTTTTTTTCCTGCTTTTGTTTTGTTTGGGTCTGTGTTGCCCATTTGCAGGAGCTCTAGGTAATCAAGCTGGACCGAGTGGAAGTTCAGCTGGTCGATCCCCGCGTCCTTGAGTCCCAGTCTATATATGATATGTATTGAACCGGGGGATGCCCCGTGTTATCATGTATCGGGGATTTATATTTTTGATTGATACTTGTTGTGTTGGAATTGGAGTCAACTCGTATTTTGTTATCGCTATTTTGAATGTATGAATTGAAGTTCAGG
Source organism: Dorcoceras hygrometricum (assembly GCA_001598015.1). Classification (NCBI taxonomy): domain Eukaryota; kingdom Viridiplantae; phylum Streptophyta; class Magnoliopsida; order Lamiales; family Gesneriaceae; genus Dorcoceras; species Dorcoceras hygrometricum. The sequence goes on along the minus strand of KV009364.1, from coordinate 135,353 downwards.
CCCATAGTATTTCGAAAAATTTTTAAGCCCTAATTTTAAGCTTCCGTGATTATGCGCTTATTATGTGTTCATTGTTAGTAATTAGCACGGGGCCTGACATATAAACTGTCTACGAAAAATGTCCAGCATCGATTACAACTCCAAGCTCTCTTTCCCTCCATTTTCAAAGTAAGAAAAGAAGTGGGGTTGTGAGCAACTCACTTTACTAGTATGCTGCTCTGTTTCAAGACTTCTCGACATATAATTTACACGTCAATTTTTGGCTTGGCGATTGTTTCCGCTCTTGATCTGGGTTTAAAACATTCGTTTTTTACCTTGCTAAAACTAAGATTCCCACGTTTTGATGGGTTGGCTCAACCAGTTTTTCATGCTTTTCTGCTTACGGAATTCTTTTCTTCCCTCAACTTCATCTTTCCTTTCACAAGGAAATCTTGGATGTTAAGATGGTACGGTTAACGTGGTCGGAGCAAGATGACAGTCCTCCCCTTGTGCACAACTCTCAGCCGCTGGTAATGTCATTTAGCAAGCCAATATGGTAGGATTTGTTAGAATCCGCGAGGGGGGGGAGGGAATAGTGCAGGCCATGTTTTAGTTTCTGTAACTTTCACAGAATCAAGTTGACATCCTTTTTAACTTTACCCCGTTCTATGTTCTATTAATCGAAAAAATCCCACAACAATCGCATATATCAGCATAGGAACTCCAACACCGAAGATAAAGGATTGAATAAAGCACATCAATTGAGACTAAAAACGCCACGTCTTACTGGTAGATAAATGGCACCCAAGTGAATGTTTAACATTCAACAATACACCAGAAACATTATTATTCATCAAACGCAATAGGAGACAGCTTCTTGTACTAAAATGATAACCACTCGACAAATTCCAGAATCAGCACAGCAGAAAACTTAGTAACCACCACGGAGACGGAGGACAAGATGAAGAGTGGACTCTTTCTGAATGTTGTAGTCTGCGAGAGTCCTTCCATCTTCAAGCTGCTTACCAGCAAAGATCAATCGCTGCTGGTCTGGGGGGATACCCTCCTTGTCTTGAATCTTGGCCTTCACATTGTCTATTGTGTCTGAGCTTTCCACCTCCAACGTAATGGTTTTTCCGGTCAAAGTCTTCACAAATATTTGCATCCCTCCCCTCAACCTAAGAACCAAGTGCAATGTCGATTCCTTCTGGATGTTGTAATCTGCCAATGTTCGGCCATCTTCCAGCTGCTTACCAGCGAAGATCAGCCTCTGCTGGTCTGGTGGAATTCCCTCCTTGTCCTGAATTTTAGCTTTCACATTGTCAATGGTGTCGGAGCTCTCAACCTCAAGAGTTATGGTCTTCCCTGTTAGAGTCTTCACGAAAAATTTTAGCTTTCACATTGTCAATGGTGTCGGAGCTCTCAACCTCAAGAGTTATGGTCTTCCCTGTTAGAGTCTTCACGAAAATCTGCATACCACCACGGAGCCTGAGAACCAAATGAAGAGTAGATTCCTTCTGGATGTTATAGTCAGCCAATGTTCGGCCATCCTCCAGCTGCTTTCCGGCGAAGATGAGCCTCTGTTGATCTGGGGGAATCCCCTCCTTGTCCTGGATTTTAGCTTTGACATTGTCGATGGTGTCGGAGCTCTCAACCTCAAGAGTTATGGTCTTTCCGGTGAGGGTCTTGACAAAGATTTGCATGCCACCTCGGAGTCGGAGCACCAAGTGAAGGGTTGATTCTTTCTGGATGTTGTAGTCGGCGAGGGTGCGTCCATCCTCTAGCTGTTTTCCAGCGAAGATCAATCTCTGCTGGTCTGGGGGGATTCCTTCCTTGTCCTGGATCTTGGCTTTGACGTTGTCTATGGTGTCGGAACTTTCCACCTCAAGGGTGATTGTCTTGCCGGTGAGGGTCTTTACAAAGATCTGCATCTGTAAATAAACAAAAATAGATTTAAAAACAACAAATCAACAATCCCTGATGAGTTCATCCTCAATCAAACTATAAAGAGTAAAACAGGTAATCCATCTGAAAATGAGTAAAAGAGCATCGAAAACTCTGATAACAGATCCGATAGTCGTAAATCAACGATCCATCAACACGAAAAGAGAATCTAGAATCTGCGTTGACTCTCCGGAGATGACTCACAAATCCATCGATCAACAAATCAAGCAAGGAAAACAACGACAGTACACCGACGAAAATAAGACCTCGTAGAGCGACGGATAAAGAAAATCGAATATCCATACAAGATAAAAGTAGAGATCTCGATCGGGTCAAAAATACAACCAGATAGAAATAAATTAAATTCATACTTCAATCCAAAAAATAAAAATAAAACGCCTAACCCTAGAAGTCCTTCGTCGAATCGACACAAATCAGATCGTATATCAGATTTCAAATTATCAAAAAAAAAAGCATGATAAACACAGAACGGACACAGCACCTCAAAATTGAAAGCTGAGCAATTCGTCGAGAGGTCGTCGAGAGGTCGTCGAGGGGTAGAACTGAAGATAGCCTTTGCCTTTGATATGAGTAAAGAGAAAAAATGGGTGTATATAAAGGAAATGAGAGGAAGCCCCTGTCCAACTATATGGCGCCACGTGTCTATGGTGAGCTGTGGTGCACCGAACCTTCACGTCAACGGCACAATTTGTTCGTTTCTTTGAATGGAGGATATTGCTTAGAAACAGCAGGCCAAGTGGTAGGAAAAAACAAATTATCCTGCACTGATTCGGTGGATAACATACGTGGGTATCAGACTGACATGATAGCAACAGAAAATATCACGTCAGTCTGATGCCCACATATGATATCCTCTTATGTTAATCCTTTACACACATATATATATATATATATATACAGTGATCATAAACAAGAAGAAAATGTATATATTAATTATTTTATACGAAAACATTGATACAAATCAGTCCGACATCAAGTTCTAATCTATCAAAGCAGATATTTTATAATCAAGTTTCATATTATATGCACACATCATGTAATAATTTACCGACTCATATCTGTATTTTCTTTTTTGGTATATTCATGTGTGTCTTTCAAGATGTCTAATGTAGTTGCATGTATATTATATGTTATTAATATAATATGAAACTTGAATATGTAATATCTGTTATTATTTATTATTTTTTCTTAAAAAAACAGAGAGGAATTTTTTTTTCAGTAAGTGACATAGTCTAATTGCAACTTTAGTCAGGTATGCTTAATTTTTTTGTCCAATTTAAAATGGAAAAACCGTGAATCTGATGATTTAATGTTGAAATTTGCCTAGTTGACATAAAAAAAATGGGATCTTTTAAGCAATATTCATACGAGTGTGGTTGCAAGAATTTAGAGGAAGCAATTTATTATGCAAGTGTTTTGTGATATTTATGAACAACTTTAAATTATAGTAGAAAAGAAGAAGAAAAGAAGTGCTTTGATTGTTCATGCACCTGCTTTACATTTGCTTGTACATTATTTTTTCCATATGTGCACTCATTAAAATATTCCATTAAAATAATAAGCTTGGTTAGTGTTCCAACAGTAAATGATGTTTTGGGTGGGGAAAACATACATTCGTTAGCGCATGTACTGTAATGGTGATCTCCTGTGAAAATCTCGTAAGTCAAATTACGTATATTAGTGATACCGATACTAGGATGAGAGGCTCCTGGAAAGCTCTCGTATGTCTAGCTGCCGACGTTTCGCCGCTTGATCTAGTTAACTAGGTGAACAGTAATAGTGTGACATTAGATCTTAACTATTAATAATATATCTGATGGAAACACGGCCGACGATGGAAGGGTAATACTGATGTCTAAAGAATATACTGTTCCATAAATTTAAAATAAAGTTGCACCTTGTCAACTAAATATAATTTTGGCCTAATTATAAGCAATTGATCCTAAAACGTGCATGAGTGAGAGCAATACTGAAATAGATAACTTCCTGCAAACCTATTGTACGTCAAATTACTAACGTTATATCATTTGATCTGATTGACGAGAGGATAGTACAAATATGACACAAGATTGTAATGGCTAAATTCTCCGCTAGGTAACTTTGGTATGCCTTGGTACACCTTGTACGCCAAGCATAAGCACTAAATCTACCGACAACGACTCAATCATCCTAGGCTTTTTATGCCAGTCATAGGCGGTCTTAGTGTTTCCTTTGATTTCCATTTCAAACAATTTGAAATTAAAATGTAAATATGCCAAATAATTTTGTGCATATTCAAAATCAGACCTGTTTTACATTATTCAGTATACACGACAAAATTAAATAAACGTCCGTACAATCACCTAATTGCGCCACGATAAGAATAAAAAAATAAAACGAGCACGCAATTCTGTTCTTAAATTGTCCCGAGCTTCAATCAAACGTCCCTCCGGCATGGCGGAGGGAGGCAGTGGGGGGTGCTGCCGGTGGTGCAGCAGATTCATATTCACCTCAGGGCTCACCGCTCTCTTCATGTGGCTCAGCCTACGCACCTCCCACCCCACCTGCTCCATCGAGCAATTCTACGTCCCCGCCCTCAACAGAAGCGCCAATTCCACCGATAACCGCACAATTTCCTTCGACCTGCTGCTCAAAAATCGGATGAAAGACAAAGGCGTGCACTACAACAACATTAGCCTGACCTTCTTATACGGCGCCGTTGATATAGCTAATCACACGGTGAAGGCGTTCTACCAGGGCCACAAGAAGAAAGCTCATCGCTCAGAGTTGGTGCAGACCACTGGGGTGCCGTGGGCGCAGGTGATCGAGGCGGTTTCGAACGGGTCGACGGTGAACTTCCGCGTCCGCTTGGCTACCAGAGTGAAGTTCAAGATTATGTTTTGGTATACTAAGAGGCACCAACTGGAGGTTGCGGGCGATGTGGCGGTCGGCGGCGGAGGGGAGAAAGTGAGCAACAGCGGAATTAAGCTGGAGTCTGGTGCGGCGGATCGGTGGAGTTTTTCACCCTCGGTTATAATTTCCATTGTTTTTTCCATTATAATGTGGTAAATGATCTACTTTGATTTTTGTGCGTTAATTTATTTAACATCTGATATTATATATTTTTTAGCTTTAGATAATATTTTCCGACGTTATTAAATTTTTATTTTTGATGTTTTAAACATTGGCATTATGTACATCGTAATTGGAATATGTTGGATACGCATGTAATGGAATGATGTTATTTTCAATATTTATTGATACTGAAACAGAGGAATAATGATAACAATTAATTTTAATTAAATATTTAATAATTGTCGTCTTATTTTATTATTAAATAACAATACTTATTATTAAGTTTATTGCTATTAGAACGACATTATTCTTTTTATCAATAAATTTATGATAATAATAAAGATTATTAAATTTATAATTATCTATATTTACTTTTAATATTATTATTAATATTTTCAAATTAAGTATAATAATATGCTATTTAAGTATACTGTTATGTTCTATTATTATGTAATTCCGAAATTGTTTATGTACTATTATATTATTAACTATCAAAAATTTTATATTATATAAATAAATCATCAATATTATTATCATAAGCTTTTAAAAATAAAAATAACATATATATAGAACTTAGAGTGATGGGAGCGGGAAATAACCTAACATGGTAGGAATATTCTTATGTTAATAAAAATAAGCATTCTTATTAAAATGGATATTTCCATTTCATATTTTTTTAACAAACAAAATAAAGGAACGAGGTTGAAGCATTTTATTATCATCACGTACTATGCTACCAGAGACTTTATAGTTTAGAGCGGTAGAATAAAATATAATGATGATGTATTTAAAGTTGCGAGTATTTTAAATATAGTAAAAAGTAAAAACTATTGGCATATAAAGTGACGTACCCATATTCAAATTTATAACTATAAAATCAACAGCCTATAAGTATAAAAGTGCTCTCATCTTGCCTTGAGGTATACGTGCGAATTGGTAAGACTTGGTATAATATGAGAGTATCTTTTTCGATTTCGCGGATTTGATTATCGTATGGAGCACATTTCTCATTAAAATATTGTGAGATATGTTATGAGAATTAGTCCGTTATATAAATACTCTCCTCAAACCCCTATCTACTCGTACATATCCCTCGATTTAAAACTTATATTAATTAAAATACACCTGACCTATAGAGAGTTAACCTATTAATATGTCAATCTTAAAAAAAAAAAAAACGTGCTCTCATCTTTGTCCCAAAGAAAAAAACGTGCTCTCATCTTTGTCCCAAAGAGAATTCGTTAAAATCATTTAAATATTAATACTATTTGGATTGTATTAAAATTTTATTAAAATCACTTAATTAACAGACATACAAAAAAATCGGAGATTTATGTAATGTCAGCGATAAAATTTTTTTTACAGAAATTAAACCTTCTCTTTATCTAAAATAAATAATGCTTCAAATTTTGATGAGAGATTTATATAATAGGTTTCAGAAACCAGGTTCGTTCAACAAATATTATCTGGCATTTCAAAATAAAAAATTTTCAAAACACTCGTGGACACCAAAAACAAAAACCAACTTCGGTCGTAAATTTCAACATTTTTACATGTCTATAAATATAATTATATTATTAGAAAATAAAGGTGAAAATTAATATTAACAAGAGGAACTCTAGAAATGATAACCATGCACACAACATTTTAGAAATTTTGTAATTAATTTAATTGTTTTTGTTACATTATCCAATTTACTAAATATGTCCACACGTGCAAAACACGTGCAACATTTATCATCAATACAGTTCTTGCACACGTGCAACAAATATTATCTCTATATTATAGATAAACATTTTTCACAACACTAATATACACCAAAAATTAACCCTAAAATCACTGATGTACGCCGAATGAGGAGATGCCAAAAAGGATTTCTATCCATTTTGATTCAACCTTTTTAAACCAACTTCTATTGTACTTATCGGTATTTCCACATATCTCGAAAATATAATTATACTTATAGAAATTAACAACAACAAATTTTGAACACATGAACTCTAGGAATGATGACCATTTAATTTCATATATCCGATTCATAATCTAACATATAAAAAATTTTGAAAAATACCATGCACAATATAATATCCAATTTATTAAATTTGTCTACACGTGCATAATATGCGCAACATTTATCATCACGCATTAAGCGTGCGATGTATCACCGTGCATTAATCGTGGTCAACCCAGGCACGACACTTTTTTTTTTCATCATCGGGCAGTAATCGTGCGATGACCACAAACATTTTACATCGTGCGATAACCCAAGGAGGCGGAGGCCTTCGCCGGAGACTTGCACTTGTCTCCCCATCAATCTCCACTGCCTGTCAAAAAGAATGAAAATTTCAAAAACTATATAACCAGGCATTCGTGCAAGAAAATAAAGATTAAAATGTACACTCACATTTGAGGAGGCTTTCAGCAAAAGGAAATGCAACAGGGACGCATCCATCAAAGGTGCCGCCCATATCCAGCGTCCTCAGAGTTCCATCACCCATATCAAAGATGCAGAAGCAGGGGGACTCTTCATCAATCTTGATTATGAAGAATATCTCGTTATCGCGACAAGCAACCGAATTGAAAGCACGGATTGACAACAGATCCACTTCAAGCACACCACTGGCTCTCAGCTTCCACCCGAGGGCCTCCAATTTCCACACCTCCAGGAAAGGTTTCGGATCATCCACTACATCTGCCGCGTAGAGATCTGGATAATCTATCCACACCAGTGCCAAACAACCTTCTACTTCAATCAAGAAACTCCATTCGTTCACTGCCTTGGGAAGGGCGATCGTCGAAAACTCGTCATTCAGGTCAACCGAAAGGATTCGGATGGGATAGCTAGGATCCGGTTCAGACCACTCAAACCAATACATCTTTCCAGCTACACTCACATAGTAAGGACACATGGGACAGATGGGATTCGGATCAGGACGTTCCACGTCCTCGGAAACCAATCTCCACTCTGTCGAATCAGAAGCATACACTTCACACTTGCACGTTCCAGCTTCAATTGAATCCAAGAAGAACCGAAATACTTTGTAGTTGGTGCTGTTGGGGTCGAAAATAACCCCCACTGATGGCGGTATCAAGGATGGGCTCCCTTCGGGAATTAGTAACAGCTCCTGAGTAATGGGATTAAAAATGCGTATCTCTACCTCATCAAAATCGATTTCATTCACCGAGCATATCAGGCCATTCAAGTGACAGACCATATCAGGCGAACTTATTGTCTCAAAACCGGGAAGCGGGAGGGTTCCATATATTTTCCCATCTCCCTCCATCAAAGACAGATGAGTGATAATATCAGAACCTTTGGGAAAAGGACAGATGATATAGTTCGGGCTCTTTTGGGCATGGCTCAGGTGCAGCTTAGCAAATTTTGGTTCAGATATCATGCTTAGCCAATTTTTTGCAACAGTTTTGCACGCCACCGCAACCTTAAGAGGGAGTCTTGAGATTATGTTGATCAAGATTTCATCAAGGTATCCAATTTGAGTTGCATTATCATATCGTGCACGGACGCCTCCTGTATCAGTCATGATTAAAGTGGCTCTAGCTTCAACTCTCAGGAGATCTACGTGAAATAATCCTGTTCAATTCGATTTGCACAATTAGTTTTCCTGCACAATGTAGAGAACAGAAATATAACTAAAACTCTGAGCTCCTTTTTTTCATTTCAGCGTCAATTACACTATATGATCTTTGCGAAAAATCACTGATTCCACCACCCAAAAAAAAAACATCGTTTACTAAATCTAATTCCTATATTACAGTTCAAATGAAACCAGAGGAAGTCAAGTCTAGGTAATAGTTAGCATATCATTGTGAGAAGAAGAATTTTCGACCACTCTGCAAATTCATGCATCACTTAGTTGAGAAGAAATTACCACTTCTTACATTCAACTTAACATTATAAGACACAAAAGCTCGGAATAAAGCATCTCTTGTGCAAAAGCTATCAAAATATCCTAAAATATTCAATCAGCATACAATGACAGCCAAATTGCCATCAAATACAACAGCCAGTTACCATTTACGAACTTTGACACAACTGAAACCAAAATCAAACCAAGATAACCACACTATTGACATATCATTTGATAAATAATTAAAGGAGTGCAGATGATAGTTGCAAGCCATGCGGAATTTAGCTTCAACAGATGGCTGCAACAAATATCCATGACTATCACCAATGCTCTGTAATAAAAATCATAGATGAGAATGATTGCTTAACAAGTTAATTAAGTTCAAAAAGAAGCAGATGGTAAACAAGCTAAACAATATGAGAAAAACTAAAGAAAGAAATATGAAAGAAATCTAAATACGTTATCTTACCTGTTAATATTTTCTTTTACTGGTTATAGAGGTTCATGGAGATGCCATATTAAGATGACAACAAATATTGATACATGATGAACCATTAGTAAATCGACAGAAAAATCATATTACCCAGATCAGTCCACGCCTCTCGATCTAGCTTTCCCCTTAAGCTTCCAATAGTGGGTTATCACTCCAACCTGTGCTTCGTCAAGGCCCCACTTCTAACTTTCCATGGCTAAGAATCCTCAGTTGAAGTCAAAACAGAACTGCAATTACCTAAACGAGATACGCTATCGTTTAGCATCCTTTCCACAGCATCAGAAAAATTTGAAACTCTAAAACATCGAGTTCAAGAATACTATGTATAGGAATTAATCAAGATTTTAGGAGGAAAGGCAAGTACCTATTCTAAAAGTACCAAAACGTTTATACATGCATCTCAACTAATCAAACAGTTCAGGATCAAAATTTTTCAATTAACTTCAGAAATTCTATTGCTGCTGATTGAGAGGAGAGATTTGATTTAAATGGAAATGCAAGGGATCAGGAAAGCAGTCTCTATTTGATAAGTCTAACAAAAAATTGAAGAAAAAAGAGTATTAACATGTGGTAAATGTTTAAAAAAGTTATGGGCAATTTATAAAAATTATTACCACATAAAAACAGGTTAATTGGATAGTCAACTAATTTATAAGTGAGTGTCCAGACGTGACAATGGAAGAAAGACTTAGCCAAGAACACAAGGAATTATCCAGAGTACAAAAAAGCTTCTTATTCTAACTTGTGGAGAAAATGTGATAAAATCCACGTTCGAGGTATAAAAGCATAAAACTCGTGACTTATACCCAAACGCATATTTTCCTACTTGACAATTGTCCGCATCCTCACACGCTTGCCTTACATTTGGTAGAGTCGAACTTTTGTGTTTGCCATGCACGCACACCATTTGACGGAGTCAAAACATTGGTCTTCGATCTCGCGTGCATGCCTTACATTTGGTTGAGTCGAATGCTCGTCTTCAAACTCGCATGCATGCCTTACATTTGGATCAGTCAGACGTATGAGAAACTTTCCTCATTCCCTTGCAATTGTTACTAAACTAAAAGTCCACCAGACAAAATCTGCTTTCATATTTGGCAACGAATAATAGAATAGCGGATGCCATTTGCAAGAGTTCATTTACAAAAAAACTGCAAAGTAGATTTAGTCACTTAAACGAAAGATTTCTCTAATAAATGGCGCATGGATTGTTTTACTTCATTACGAATTCACTCACAAACTTTGTATACCTTGAGAAATGATTTATGCAGTTGTTAAAGAGCAGATGCTGATACGCTTTTAAATTTTCATAGTTCATGGAGAAAACATTACATTTAGATACTATGAGTTGCACATTTACCTTATGAAATAAACAAAAACAGACCTGTTCCTCACCACACATGTGGATCTGACTTGTAACCATAAATTTTCAGAAGCTAAACATTCTCAAATTGTATTTATTTGCTGACCAGGCAACAAAAGGTTCTGTATGCTGCAAGGACCATAAAGCATCGAGAGCACAGACAAATTATGTAGTGCTAAAAAGAGATCTGGATCATGCAATGACCAACATCAAAATGTACTTAAATTGTTTCATAGTCGGAGGGTGAAGTGCACAATTGGAGTTGAAATGGAAGCAGTGATCAAAATCAGCTTCCCAGAACGAGATTGCTGATTTCCAATTATCTTTCAAGGGGATTCTATCCATTTCATTGCCAAACTCGGCTTCCTTCACTCATCAATGGCTCACAAGATACTGAGATTGATAACATGGGGAAGTTGGATTGGCCGTAGGAATTACTCTACTGGACCTGGGGTTCATGTATAATGTACAAATTCAAATGGGACCTTCCACAGGGACCTATCAATTTGTATAAGTGTTAAATTTTTCAATCAGTGTGTACTGGCCTCTAAGGCTTCACGTAAACCGCTCGAAATTGGAATTGAGAAAGATAATTTATATTTAGTGTCAAACTGGCTTGTTATCTCAACGTGCTAGTTGATTGCCTCTACTATATATCATTACCTTGGTCACTAAGTTTGTCAACACCATCGACTTCTGCGTATACATGTGTGTTCCCATGCTCTTCATCTTCGCAAATTAATTCTACTCCCTCTAATATTATATTTCCTACATCGACTAACTTTTCCAACAAGCTCTCCTCCACATCTTTATCACCGACTCAAAAATCAAACAAAAAAAAATCTAATCTCTCTTGACTTACTCAATCTCTTACAGCATCTCACGTACGCAATAAACCAGAATATTCCTTCTCACCACATGTCACCAGATAAAGAATAACATCTTCAAGCATAAACACATACATCAAACCAGTATATTTCATCCCATCTCTTTCGAGAATATCTTGAACATTTGTGTTTCAAAAGCTGTGAAAATAGTTGAATGGAGACAGGCCATGCTTGATGAAATTACAACACTTCTTCAACATGGCACATGTTTAGAAATCCCCAATTTCGTCTTCCAATATTATCAGTTGTAGATGGGTGGTCCACATTAGATTAAAAGGGATCTTGACAGGTCAAATCTCTTGGTATAAAGCACGCCTATTTGCAAAGTGATTTCAACATACACCCAATATTGACTTTCTTGAAACTTTCAATCTTGTGGTAAAACCGACTACGACACCCATTGTTCCATCTGTAGCTTTGTCAAATGGTTGGCCGTTCTGACAATTGTATGCCAAAAATGCTTTCCTTCACAGTACACTCTCAGAAGAAATTTTTATACAAGCACCACTAGGATCTGCTTACCAATCTAGACCGACCTTTTTATGCCAGCTAAGAAAAGCAAGCTGCGTGTTTAAACGAGCTCATCGAGTATGTATATTGAGCTTAAAGGATTTTTAAAATCTTTGTGAATTCGCACATTGACTCATCCTTATTCATTCACCACAAATCAAGTAAAATCTTTTACTTTTTGGTTTATGCTGAGGATTTAATGATTAATCGTGACAACAATGATTCTCTCAACCACTCTCTATGCTCTTGCTACTCGTTTCTCAGTTAAAGATCTAGGAAATCTTAATTATTTTCTTGGAATAGGGGCCCTTCCAACAACCAGTGAGCTGCTCTTGACTCGCATAAAAATATCCAAGATCTGCCGGCAACATTAAATATGTCTATAATGAAAAAGTACCTTAAGAGGAACCACATTTGACTTGCATTTCTTGTGGTGGTAAAGTTTTAAGCCATAAACTTTCAGTGCCACACTTGACGAACATTTGAGGCAAGAGTGCGATATTCGTGGGGTCCAGTTGAGGATCGGGCAACTGTTTTCCGCTTTTTCGAGCCCCAAGAGATTGCATTCCCTCCTAGATAACTAGGAACTGCAACTCTATAAATACTGTAACCTGTAAACTGCACTTCATTACGTTCAGTAAAGAAAGGTATTCAGCTCACATCGTTTCACAATGGACATATTCTTTGACACAAGTCCTCTTTCCAGTAGAACTTAAAAGGGTTTGGCAAACAACTGAATTAAAGAGAGAACCACATGTTTGTCAATTTAGCTGCCCTATTTTCAGTTTAAAAAACCATAAAGGATCTACAAGTATTTGAGACTAAAGAGATAATGACCTGCATGCCCAATTCTCCATTGAACAAAACCCATTCTTTTTGAAATTGCATCCATCCTGTCGCAGGTAAAGATGGAGAAGACCGTATAAGTGAATGTTGGGTCTCCAGATTCCAGCATCTTAGATCCGTACAAGATAACAAGATTCAGCTCTGGTCAAGTCCTTTTCCTTTTTATTTCTAACCCGTCAGATTCTGGTTTTTAATAGTATAATTTGTAAATATTTGACAAATAATAAATGATTTGAATATATTTGGTTAGTTATTTGAATTATTTTGTGATTTTGGGTTAGATTTCATTTCAAGAAGCTCGGACAAGATAAGGTTGCGATTAGCAAGGACCACATTTTTTGTAAAAAACATCGTCTTTGTCAAGGGTCTTGGAGTGTTAAGGCATCGGCATCGGTATATTCCACAAACTTCTATTATTTCTTCTCGAAAATGGCGATTCTCCCATTCTCACTGAACTATTCCAAACACCCGCCTTGCTCCCATTCCGTGGCCGTTCACATTTTCGCCGCGACTATACTGAATTCTGGTGCGGACTCGTTGTCGAATTCGAGAAGTAACAGGCGAGTGGACAGTAAAGGTTGCTGTAGTAAAACGCGTGTTAAGTCGTCGCATTCCAATCCAAAGATTGTGAAGACCAATCGACGGTCCAGGTACGGCCAACCGTTGTCCCCGTACGATGATGAAGATGACGGCGGAGGCGGTGATACTTTAAGTTGGGATGATGAAGATGATTCCTTTTCTGACGTATTATTCTATTTTCTTTTCATTGAATCAATTGATTATACTGCCGAGTGGGTTTTTGTTATTCTACTGTTTTCTGCACATTTCTTATATTTTGCTCAAGAAAAGATTGATTCTGGCGCTTCAAAAGCATTGCGTCATCGCTGGTTTTCATTTAACGTTCTTGTTGTTGAAATCTTGGAGTTTCTGGCTTGATTCTTTGGTTTTCTTTAGCTGCATGCATGAGCATTTGGATTTGGTACATGTTAGATGCTGGTTGATGAGTCAAAACATATGACTGAATTTGAAGTTTTTTTTTTTTTTTGCTTGTGTTCTATTGTTAAGTTTTTGGCGTGTTAATGCTGAGTAAACAATCCAGGATGAATTTGGAGAAGTTAAAATTTCTGAAGCAGATAGCAGACGGCTGAAGTTGAGGAGTGTAACTGACACAAGACAAGGTACGCTAAAATATAAAGTAGAATTCTTGAGATATGCTTATGGATTGAATAGATTCCTCCACACAGGCAACAGTGGCCGGCCCGTAGATGAAGATATGGTTGTGCGACCATCGAACTCTGGAATTGACGGACGATCGAACTCTGGAATTGACGGACGGGGCAGCAGGTCAACCGTGAAGAATATCTTGGACAATGTAAAGAAGATAGACAAAAGCAGTTCTTTGCATACTTTTAATAAGTCGGCTGGTATTCGTTATTCAAAGGCAGATTTCAATGACAAGGTATCTGTGATTTCGAAAAATTGCTGAATATGACCCTTTATATTGTACGTGTATAGTGATCTGGGGCTACATAATTGTCCAGGGCGCAGGGAGTTCTGCTAAGAGCAAGTTTCTCCATTTGTTAGAAGAACTAGACTTGGATGAAAGATATTTCCCACTTCTTGATTATTTAAGCACTTTTGGACTCAAAGAATCTCACTTCATCCAAATGTATGAGAGGCATATGCCATCCCTTCAGATAAAAGTTGAATCGGCGGAGGAAAGATTGGAATATCTGTTGAATGTTGGTGTTAAACATAGAGATATCAAGAAAATCATTTTAAGACAACCTCAGATTCTTGAGTACACTGTGGAAAACATTCTGAAGCCTCATGTTGCTTTTCTAAATGGTCTGGGCATCCCAGAATCTAGAATAGGTCAGATAATTACTGTCACACCATCACTGTTATCTTACAGCGTAGAGAATTCCTTAAAACCAACAGTGAAGTACTTGCTAGAGGAGATTGGAATCCAAGAGGGTGAACTAAGAAAAGTTGTGCAGTTAAGTCCTCAAATCCTGGTTCAGCGGATAGATGTTTCGTGGAATACCCGTCTCAGTTTTCTAATGAAGGAGTTGCAAGCACCCAGGCAGAGTGTAGTCAAGATGGTCACCAAACATCCTCAAATCCTTCACTACAGCATTAAAGATGGTTTACTCTCTAGAATCAATTTCTTGAGAAGTATTGGTATGTGCAATTCAGACATTCTGAAAGTGTTGACCAGTCTTACACAGGTGTTCATCGCTTTTCTTTAAATTAGTTTCATAAATGTTCTCACGAGTGGATTGATTAACATACATGTTATATGTTTTTTCAATCAGGTATTTTCTCTGTCATTGGAAGGAAATCTGAAACCTAAATATATGTACTTGATCAATGAACTTCGAAACGAGGTCCAATCTCTGACCAAATATCCAACGTATCTCAGCTTGTCTTTGGACCAAAGAATCAGACCCCGTCATCGATTTTTGGTCTCTTTAAAGAAGGCTCCGAAAGGGCCGTTTCCTTTGAGTTCACTTGTTCCAACTGATGAAAGCTTTTGCCAGCATTGGGCGGGGACTAGCCTAGATGAATATCTAGATTTTCGCCAGAGATTACTGCTCAAAGATTTTGCTAAGAAATATGAAAGACGATAGGGGGCTTCAAGTTTCTGTAGTCTATCACCGATGTCAAAGAGAAGGAACGTCTCCCCTTGCCTAAACAAGATATGCATTGGATTGACGTCCAACACCGATGTCAAAGAGAAGGAACGGTCTCCCCTTGCCTAAACAAGATGCACTAGATTGACGTTCAACATCCCCATCCACAGTACACCAGATTCTTTATGACTTCCCGAAAAGAAAGGTTCATTTGTCTATGTCAATGATACTTGTGGCAGGTGTACTGCAGTGCTCTATAAAGGATTCCATCTCAGTGGTTTAACACTGATGTTAATATCTACGTTCATATTACACCATTGACTGTATACTGTCGAGTGTCAAGGTAATAAAGGAGAACATGACTTGCAAGTATAAATCCATTCTTGAATTTTTTTATTTGCAAAACATATGGTTTTCACTACTAAGATCTTTCTTTTTAACAGGTGTTATGTTATTTAACTCTGTGGAACTTCTTTGCGGAAACTACTAACTTGGAGTATCTTCTCTTTGCTGCCGCTACAGTGCCTCTATATTCGTACCCTCTATTTTCTTTTCTTTTTTATTGTTAACTGCAAGAGGAGCTGGTTCTTCAACAGCCGAATTCCTTGGTATCCGATGTTCAGAATCAGGGTTGGGGCCTGGCCATTTAAACTTTACATGTTTCTAGTCTAATCTTCTGTAAAGGAAATTTTTGGTGCCTTTTTTTTATTAATGGGTACAGAGATAAAGTTAGCTGAAAGGAAATACATCTTTACTCTAAATTATGACTGTGTAAAGGAAACTGTATGTTTTCATTAGTGTAGCATTAATATTTTGCTCTAAAATTTCTCCATTATAATATAACTAAGCCTCTCATTTGAGTAGTCATTGGCTTCCACATTCTTTGTTATTTGTTTATCACTAATACCCTTCATCTGTCAGCGATGAAGAATAATATGATATCAGTTGCTTTTTAAAGAGAATCTACAATTAACTTGATGCAATTAAATGTATTTACTTTTATCGGTTGCTTTAAAGAAAATGTACAATTAAATTGATGCAATTAAAAAAGGGGAATCCACATTATTTATATATTTACTTTTAGGAATGCAGCAATAACAAAAAGTAAGTACAAGTGCTCATTTAAAGGCAAAAGGATGGCACTAAAATCTGTCTGGAAACAAGTTTCTTCAACTATCATTCCTCATAGTTTAACCTTTGGTCAATTTCTTAACAAAACAGCAGTCTTTGTATGTAGATACACTATTAAGCATAACTTTGTTTCATGTATTGAGCTCTAACTTCTATATATCATTCTTTTTCAAGAAACTAACATCTCTATCAGCTTTCCAACGCTAACCGAATCATGGGTACTATATGCTTCTATCGACTCATCTACCACTAAGTAATCTCCTCTAGTTACCAAAATGAGTAAGAGGTGTATGTAACCCTTGTGTGCCTCCTCCCAGTTACCAAGAAGAGTAAAAGGTGCTGCAGAAAACGAACTATACCAAGTCGACACTAACAATCTTCGCTTATTTTAACTCTATAAATCCTTTGTCTCCCCATTGGAAGGGCTGAGGATTCTTATATGACTGCTGAAATGCTGCTACCGACCGTGAATGGGCTGTCTGGTAGATTAAGTCCTTGAGCACTGGAAAGGAGAAGCACCAAAGTTTAGGTATGAATTGAATCTTTCATGAAGTAATTGAAGGCGACCTCTCCTGTACACTGGTGGAAAAATAATACAAATTTTATGTACACACTTTGAATGATATAGGTTTTGCCAACCTTTCCTGATCACTGCAATTGTTGGAGGTGTACTTGTCACTAGTAGAGCCATTGTTCATAACATCGCGAAAATAGTTGTAGCGATCCGTTGACTGGAGTTTGATGTGGCCTGCAAAATTGTTATTCCGAGATAGTTAAACAGAGTATTGGTGAGAGAAGAACTCTGAATCAGATTGTTTAAAGATGTGTGCCGTAAAATGACCTGTGGGGAATTTCAGATCATCCATGGAATAACTCGAGCAAGACTGAGTAGTTATAGGTTTGCTAGATAATTGGAGTTGTGAGAGGCGCATGGTCTCGAGTTGAAGGGCTAGTTCTTGCTCTTCAATTAGCTTCCGCCTAAACAACCTAGAGTATTCGATTCCTGCCGCAACAAAAGGGATGAGTCTATGGAAAAGACAAATGTGCAAAAACATATACAAACTGGGACGAATAATTCGCCACAGAAGATTGTAGCGTCCATAAACAAGAGCATGAAAACGGTACTGATGAAAAGGTCTTACTGGCTTGAAGCTCTGAATCGTGATCCATTGGATGTGAGGAATAGTAGTACGGCTCTTGATACCTCCTGCATCGAAAAGAAACACACTTTAACTAAATTCAGAAATCGTGACCATCTCCGCAATAGAAGGATGAGAAAAATCAATGAACTATCGGACACACAAGAAGAAACATATGACAAGAATAACAATTACATCAAAGATCATGTACAGAATTACAGATGGGGCTCATATCCAACTTCTAAGGTCACAGTAAATCCGGATTTGTACCTATCAAAGATCTTTGATTTTTCACGGTAAGGCTTAACAAGAACTCGTGCTCCACAGACAAAATGTGGATTTCCCTTTGACAGAATCAACCTCACAGTGTCCGCAGTCGCAAAGGTGACGAAACCAAACATCCTCTTCTGCTGGCATGGGATCCTCACATCTTGAACCTGACCGAAAGAACTGTAAACAAGACCACAGAAAATGAATCACTTCAAAATTAATTTAAGAAACATGTAACTTGCAGTGGGAAATAATATCAAAGTGCATTACCTAAAGTAATTGGAAACATCTTCCTCAGTAAAAGTGCTCTCCGCCGGGAAAGTCAAATAAATCTGGCGTGAACCGATTACGACTGGGCCTGGGTCATTTCTGTCACCGTGAATATCCCCCACATATTTTGGGGCATCTTCCACCAGCACCACAGCATGCTGTCCATGAGGCCTAAAAATCACAGATATTAAGAACCAACTTAGTATTCTTGTTCACTTTGCATAAACCGATAGAATCAATAGAACAAAAGGGAGGATTAATCAGACCTGCTAATAAGCTTAATGCTGTTTTTGAGGCGTTCAAGAAGTTTTGTCAAACTATAGCCAGCTTTCCCATGTCTCTGGCTTTCAGTCAAGTACCCTTCTGCTTGTAGAGTTCTTCCGAATCTCTCATAGTACATCATAGGAAGAGATGCAATCGAAACCGGGCTGCCACCTTGTGATCTTAGTAACTCTGTGATATCTTGTTCTAGCTTCTCAAGTGATCCCGGTGAAAATGCGTGATCTTCACCACCAACTTCAAATGAATTAGGACCAAAATCATTAGTATAGGCATCGGAAAAAGATTCCCCATGCGAAAACCTACAATTACTGCCATGCTTACAGAACCCCCTACTGAAATAATGACAAGCCTTAACAGGAAAATCCACCAAACTCGATGAATTCCGGCAACTCCTGATGCCATAATTGTCAAATGCAGCTTCTTGACTATAACAATCATTTGGTCCTAAACTCATCGTCTCCAACGGGTCACCAAAACTATATTGACTATGTAAACCATACTCTTCAGGCAAAGCATCAGCAGAATATGCCACTGGTTTATAGCATGCATTGTGCGGGGACAGAGAACTCCAATAAGGCGGCGGCACCACCCTTTGAATCGGTGCTGAAAAGGTGCGCGGTGAAGCCTGCGAAAACGGTGGAAACTGCGTAGAAGCACCTGATAACGGGCTCAGATTCATGTTTGGCGATATCGGAGGCGAAATAACTGGTGGTGGGGATAAATGAAGCACGGATTTGGCATTTTGAATCAAGTTGTGGATCACATTGTCCGGCGCCATAGCCAACCGAATCATTTCTTGTTCAGGAAGAGCTTGCAAGTAGATATACCCTGTGATCTTACGAGCGACATGTTCCGGTTCCAATTTTAAGATTCTTTCGTGAACCTCCTTAGCAGCTTGGAATGAATCCATTTTTCATCTATCACTGCTAACATAAAATAAGTTAACTTCCAAACACGGTCACTACAAAAACATACACCAGTACAAACAAAAATTTACACGAAAGGAATTCAACTGAGCAGCACAAATTAATCCCTGTGTGTGATTTAGATGAATTGATACAACAAATTCCCAAACTTTTATACCCGAACATATCAGTATCAAATTCTAAAACTCAAAAGGAAACATGAAAAGTAACAGATAGTCTGTAATAGAGATGAAAAAGGCTGGAATTGTGACAGAACACTAAAACCAAACATTGTCCAAAAACAGTAATAAATTGAATATTAATCTGCCAGCGATGCCACATGCACCCAAAAGGAGATCTTGCAAATATTTTTACCCGGATAGGGAAAAGAACACATGAATCTCTATATTCTCCGCGTAAACAGCACACGAAAAACAACACTATCTTTTTTAAAAAAAAATTAATGTGTATGTGTGCTCGTGTGCGCGATATATAGTATATATATATATATATAAATATACAGAACTAGGAACAATTTGAACACAGTCAAACCCTATATATATAACAGAATCATAAAAACACAAAAAACCCCTTTTCAGAAAATTTACAGAACGCCGTACTAATAGAGTTTCAAGAAACCAAACAAGTGAACTCCGGCCCGAACGAAATTTCATGTGGGTTTTCACAAGAAGTGAAAAACATGCACAAAGAACCAAACTTGTCCCCAGGAGAACAAAAGGTTTTCCGACACAACCCACTAAGGAAAACGTTTTCAAGTATCAAGAGTTGTAGAATGCAAGAACAGACGACGAAATTAAACCGACCTTCAAAAAAGCCGTGGAGTCTATCAACTGATCAGAGAAGAAAAACACATCACTGTTATATAAATAAACAGAGCCCCGGAGTTCAAATTACAACTCTCTAGTTTCTCTCAGATACGGTGAAATCACTTATATTTCGCTTGAGCTTCCTTCCGAAATCCATTAATCTTGAAAATAAAATAAAAAAAAAAAGATTTGGTAATGCTTATCATTTCATGTGCAGTAGGGGAAATGATTTGAAAAATTTGGAGTGGCATATATATCACAAACAATAAACAAAAGAAATTCCTAGATTTACGACGTGGGTTGGTGCCAGCTTGATTTTGTGTTACCAAATTACCCCCCGTCCGGTTCACAAATTTCCCATAAAAAAAATCAGTAAATGGTCTCAAATTAAACAATAATTTCCAAACTTCGGAGACTCCAATGTAGAGGCTGCAGAAGTTGCAGCACACATGTCGCCAAAGTACGTACTACGTTTTCTCATGGCGAGTTGTGTCCCTTACCATCTCCTTTGGTCAATTTTCAGCCGTCGGATCATTTTTCTTGATATATTTTGGGGAATTAATAATTTTTTATTTGATTTATTCTGAAAACAAAAGAAAAAAAAACAAAAAGTACAAGTACGATTGACGCTAGGAAATGATAAGGTTGATGATTAGGGGTGGATAAAGTATACAAAATCCAAGTGGCCAAGGCCAAGTTGTACCTCGTTGACTATTTGTTTCTTGTTTTATGACATTTTTCTATAATAATCTTTTTATAATATTGTCCACCACTAATGAATTTGTAATATGTAGGCTGTTCACTTAAGTTCAAATTTATTGTTTAGAGTAAAAAAAAACGGATGTCTTAGTTACTAAATATATCTACTCGTTTTATAAAACGATTGAATGGAAATATATGAACCATTCGTTAACGGCTCTGAATTAAAACAAGATTTTTTTTTCTCGATTAAATAACAAGATCGCTCGAAATGGATTTGAATCAATCCTAATGGAGTTCCACGGACCACGAAAATAATAGGGTACGAAAAATTTAATATGATAGATGTTGGAAGATGATCAAAATAAGTAAAGATTATAGAAAAATATAATATATAATTTATGATGTCGATGTCGATTTCAAACAACTAGATAAATGCACCCTTCAACGTTTGGGTTATGTCAATTTTGTGTCCGGGGGACCCAAACGGATAACTATTCCAACAAATAAAATAACTCAAATGATTAGGCAGAATAAATAAATGAGTATTTGCAAAGAGTGGGCATTTTGGGGAATTCAGTGTGCTAGAGGACCGTTTCAGAAGGCAAGATAATGGGGATATATAATGTCAACGAAAATGGAGGAAAATCAGTTTTACTTTATTATCAAAAAAATTATTATTATTATTTTTTTTGAAAAATAGGAGGGAACATGGTTTTTTAAATATGATAGGGTACAAACTAAGCAACGAGGAAACCTCGAGCGGATTTAGGTAATCAGTTATTTTAGTTTCCACTACTCTAAATTAAAAGATTTATTCTTGGATTCTAAATGGATATTGTGAAATTTGATTTATTGGAATTATTACTAGAACATCGAAATAAATAATTTTGGCTTTTTTGGAAAAGCCATAATAAATCACTTTAATCCCTTAAACCGTTAAACGTGTTGTGAATATTCATATTCAATACTGATACAAATAAATTCAACTAAAATATATTGTTTTATAAATGTGATTATGTTAGTAAGGTTTTTAAAATATTGTTTCGAGTTTTGACCAGATTATAAAAGTTTTTAGTTGCTAAAAAAAATAAATAACTAATTATGAAACATGATATATATATAATATATGATTTATTGGCGTGCATGTCTTATTGTATATCTCATGTGTATCGCTTCCAAAAATGTCAGGCCTCGTGCTCACATAAGAGTAAAATCACACAAACACAGGCGGAAGCAACTAAAAAGTGGTTAAAATTTTTGCTTTTGGCCTGACAGAAAGATATCATAATTTAAAATACGACAATACTCAAAATAATCTCAGTTTAATAAATTCACAACAGGCAAAGACTACAAGCCAAAGTAAAACAGTATAATACAAACAATACAAGTACTGCCCAACGGCCAAGTACAACGCAAGTACTGCTAAACTGCCAACTATATAGATCTAAGCACCACCAGGGACATCCCACTCACGGTGATACCAGTGCATATAAATACTATACATAACTGGGACACTCTAACCACCTCTTGGGGCACCTCCAGTTGGACCAACTCCACGACCAGCTGAGTAACCTGGAAAACCTGAACAACAAACAGGCAAACAAACAAACTAAGTCCCAGAGGGACATTGGGGTCAAACCCCAGTACGGAGAGCAACTGAAACAGCTAAAGAAACAACATAAGATAAAATGCAGATGCTATGCATGAGACACAGATCAACAACTGAAGGTTTCAACCGAAAGAAAAGGGAGCCAAGGATCTCAAACACAGCTCAACGGAATCTGCAACGAATGGTGGTCACTGGTGTGTGTACAAGCATACGGGAATTACCCGCTCGTCTTTACACCACATCCGAATATCAGATGCATCAAACAACTCAACCTATCGTTGCCCATGCGCCGAGTGGTTTACATTACATGAAACCATATGATGTGTTTGGGCATCGAATAAAATAACACCTTTTTTAAATTTAAAATCCCACCAATTTATCATTAGCACATCAAAAAATAATTTATAACACATAATAAATATTTTAAAGGAATCACATGCTACAGTGCATGTTTTTGTGGGGCCAACCTTATCCTAATCTTCGATTAAAGGAAACCATATGGTTCCTATTGAAAAGTTAGGAATCGAAATAGTGGTTGCGGTATTACTCATATATATAAATTATTGACATTCTAAATATTTTGATTGTTTAATTAGATGGACCCCACATTGTTGCCATCCGGGCATTTCCAAGGTGGCCAATTTTTAATAATAATTAATATATTTGTGATTATCTTATATTAATATAATGTTACTCGTCACAATTTGTCTACAATAATTTATTTGAGAGAATTGTATAGACTAGTTTTTTTATTTCTAAAAGAATGCATGTTTTTATTAGCCGAGTTTATTTCAAACAACTAAATGTAACTTAATTATGTTTTGTTCATTTCATCCTCTTATTTTACAGTTCAGAGATTTGATTTATTAGTTATGGCAAACTTTATATTTTGGAAAATATAACTCTTTCTGTGACTTGCGATCGAGACCATAAACAATGAGCTTAGAGCAAAAATTGACTCGATAATTGAAGCAACAACTAACACTTTCCCTTGGATGGAAGTACAAAATACCAACATTTTACAGTACTGGTTACAAATGCAATGGTTAGAACATAGACAGAGTTTTAAGGTCACGGTCTGCAAATATGAGGGAATGTACCGAACCTTCAAGACAACTCTAAACTTGATTCTGTGAGACTTTATACCTTAAAATGACTCGAGAACTATCCCTATGTACAGCCAGTTTATCTACCGAGGAAACTCCACGCTCACACAATAACCGGTTTGAATGCCGAGCAAGAGGAGGTGATTTATGTGGGCAATGGAGTCTGGCATTTTCACCGTTTCACCCTCCCTTTATAGCTTAGTAGCTTCAATTTGAACCAAATGGGCTGTCAATTCACCGTTGGCATCATCATTGTTGCCACTCGGCGGACTTTCTTTATCATGAACTTCTGCATCAATCAAGGAATAATCCATGTTTTCCTTTAAATTTTGTTCGTGGGCATTGTCGGTCTGCTCCTCGCCTTGTTCGACTTCAAGAACATGCTGCTGCTCGTTGTTGCCATGACCATCTTTTAGTGGGACGCTTGTCGATGACATGTCTGCAAAGTCATGAAATTGCTCTTCAATAGCACTGAGTTTCGGAGTGGTGGCCATATCAAGACAGGAAGTTGGATAACTGTCAGGTTTTGTTTCTTTAGGAACAGTTAGATGGTTTCGAAAGCTTGGTGTCCATACTGGTTGAAGATATGATGCCAAAAATGTCCACCAACCCAATCTCCTGAAACTCCAAGGTTCTTTGATTCAACGTTCACAACCTTTCACCTATCGAAAATGTACTGACATACGGATAAATCTGAAATCCTTGAAACAAAGGGGTTACAAACCTGAAATGTACATTTGGTAACACCCATTTTTTACTATCATAAGAATGGATATGACCCCCTCCCACCATCCATCACTCCACCAGGCATCCACTGAATCTCCAATGTTGAAGGTAAGGCTCCTTTGATTACAATGATACACAGGCCTGACAATTGGGCGACCCGGATACCTAATTCGCAGTTTATCCCCCTTCGTCACTCTATATGTGGGGATCCAGTCCGATAGTAGAGAAGATACATAAAGTAGTGTGCTGTAATTAAAGTCCCTCTTCCACCTTGTCCTTTTTCAAGCAAGGAAGGGCGATTGTCTTAGTATTCCATGAATAAAAAATTTGGATACAGAACAAGTAGTACTTGCAATGACTGCAAGATGTGATGCAGGAAATATTGGTACAATTTTGAATGCTAAGCCGCGAAAAAGCAAAAGATAAATGTGAGAAAAGAAATCAAGGGTTTTGACGCAACCTTAGCCCGTTGAGTCCTCTAAAATAAATGATATCATAAGTGACAGAATTGGTAACAATTAGCATGGAATGTTCTCTATCTGTATATAATTAAAACAACAAATAGAGCATAACCTCAAGGCAATTTCGAAGACCAAAAACAGTTTTATCGTAAGCTAACCTACCTCATGGGTACTACTTATTAAACTATCAATATCATCAACTAGCCTGATCCACTGTGGATCCACTTCCTCCTTCGTTTTCCGTCGAAGACCCATCACAGCAGACACAAAATAAAGGCCGCTAGTGTTATTTTTATCACCGTTTACCTCTTCACCCCACTCTCTACAAAAATCATGAATATTCGCCTTTAAATCACACAAACTAATGGTATTCATCCCATTAAAATGTCTACTGAGAAATCCATACTCCTCTACTATCGTGGGATAAGTCCTCGAACAATTTAGGCCTGTGATCAAACTACATTACAACAGGAAAAACGTAGAGACCTTTTGAAGATAATCATCCAAAACTTATCAGTGTCACAATCAACATTCTACAACCAACATTCTGCCTACTTATAGAAAACCACAATAGTTGGTTGAAGTTCATATAATCTTTCGAAAATCTAATCAAATTACATAACTGGGTTTTCTGGACATTTGTTCCATCTCATTTTCAATAAAAAATGATAGAACTCTATCACAGGCTTCTGTGTATCGAGACCCCAACTTTAATTTGCATTCGAAAAATTGATTCTTTTTCGTGGGGAAATAAAGCACAATTTAGAATAGAAAACATTCTAATAAGATGAGGCATAAATAACATAAAACACATAATTATTTGACATGAGATAAAATTAAGGATGTTCACGGTGCGTCGAGTTGTTAACAAGCGGGTCGAGTTTGGGTCGAGTAAGGGACATATGGGTCGAGTTCTATTAACGTGGATCGAGTTTCTTCAATCTGAGTCGAGTTTTGGTGGAGTGTGGGTCGAGTATGTTAATCTAGTCGAGTTTGGGTGGAGTCTTGATAATACTCGACCCAGATCACCTGAACTTAACCCACAATCCACCAAAGATAGATCCAGAATCCAACGGTCAACGTATTTGATTTTTAGGTTAAGTTGAATAAAACCACTCCACCCAGATTCGACCAACACCATGCTCGACCCACATTAGTCTCGACCCACCCAAGAGTCGATCCATACCATGTTTGACCCGCACATTCAAAGCAATAACACAACTCAGACTCATGAACATTCAAAAGCAATAACTTATATTTGAAAAGTTTTAGGTTATTGTACATACCACATGTTTCTTCCTCGTTTTATTCTCTTATAGTGCAATATCCATAACTTTTCTTTTGTCTTTCGTCATTATTATGATCTCGAACAAGTTTTAATCGACGGTTTGTTTTTTTCTCGGTTAATCCCATTTTTACACATCTACAAGGCAAGGAACTGGCAGTTCAAGGACGAGGAAAAACATTTTTTTGCTTTTACATTTTTTGGCTTTCAAGTGATTTTAAAATTGTTGGGTTTTAAAATAATATTTGGCTTTTTAAAATAGGGAAAAAGGTCATTTTAGTCCTCTATATTTAACTGTTTTCTTTTTTAGTCATGTAACTAGTCAAACTTCAATATTGATCCATTAACTTTCAACTTTCACCTATTTTAATCCAATTTTATTGAATTGACCAACTTTGACATTAAATTGCTGATTCGGCGAAATTAGTTTGATGACATGGATGTTATTCATTTTATCACATTGTAGCCAAATGTTATCTAATTTGTGGATCTTTTCTCCTCAGAGGTAAAGGCGAGAACTCCGTTAAGCTTTTTCAATGTGAATGATGAAGTTTTTTATTTCCTTTAAAATCATTTAAGGATTTGATTCGTGTCGGTTTCTGCTGTGGAATAATATTGACCTTTATCTGAAAGCTTAAAATGAATAACACAATAAGATAAAATAAATATTAATTGGTAGTTTTTTAGATTAATTTAGCAAGAAAATGTTAGTATATTTAATCTTGTATTTTAACTATTTGTTTATAATTTATATTTTTGTCCAATGATATGTCATTCCAAGAAGGACATATTATATTGAATTCAAAAATTGCCAAATTTCTTGTCATGTCAATAAATTAATTTCGCCTAATCAGCAATTTAATGCAATATTGGTCAATTCAGTAAAATCGGATTAAAATGGATAAAATTTAAAAGTTAAAAGATCAATACTGAAATTTGACTAGTTGGAGGACTAAAAGAGAAAGAACTTAACGACAGAGAACCAAAATGACATTTTCACCTTTTAACATATATTAACAGGTAATAATTGAATTTATTAACAACTAAAATAACGATTTAGTACACGTGTACCGAAAAAGAGGACCATCGCCCCTTTCGATTGAATTAAATTACCCATGGATCCCGATTTTCTAATTTCCCCAAGAGAACAGTGCCTTGAGATGTCTAAAGCACCCCTCCCCCAAACTAATGAATATGGTAGCAATCCTTAGTAATCTCGAGCTTGAAAACTCAAATGTAACCCCACAAGAGTAACAAAAAATGTGGATTGTTACCTCACCAAACGCGTAGACCGTCTAAATAGCTGCAAGCTTCAACAGAATAAACACAAAAATCCAAATTCTTGTCATAGTTCACCCGCTTTTGGCCATACCCGAACTCTTCCAAGACCCGGACTGCAACAAAAGATAAAGTAAACCGTCAATAAACCTGCAGGAAGACGCACCCAACCATCTGCCGGAACCACAAAACCCAGGTACAACTTTAGAGGTACGGGTCAAAAGTGAGAAAATCCATCTTCACTTTCCAAGACTCTTTGTTACAACACATGGTACATAAAGCTAAGAGAAAGAAAGAAAAAAAGTGGGCTTCTTTCAGAATGTTCATGTGTAGGTGGACATTCAAGTAACAGGCGAAAAGATTGTCTTTTTCTTCATTTTTCAGGGGTTTACTGGAATATAGAATGGATTAGGGAAGAGAGGTAGAGAGAAAGGATTGAAGAAGTAGATGGTTAGTTGGGCAGATGAAATACAGTGGTTCAGAAGCGTGGCAGGGGTGTGAGAACCGAGAATTCATAGTTTGCAGGAGATATCGGTGATACAGCGGGCGAAACAAGGTAGTGAGGACAGGGTGGGCTCATACATAATTTTTTCTTTACGTAATTATTATTATTATTATTATTATTATTATTTATTGTGGAATTCTAATTTAGTATCATTTGATCCATATCTAGACCTTGGGTCCAACTTGGAAGACTGGGATTTCGAAAAGGAGCTATCAAGGTTTTTGGAATAAAATATTATTAAGCATGGTTGATTTTATATCACAACATTTAATCATATTCACAGATTTAAAACTGAGAAAAGATCTTGAATTGAGACGGGCTGTTAACGATCTCAACTCAAATTCAAAGAACAAGAAAGGATTAGGCAATTTTTTCCCGAAATTATGAAAATACTGCAACCTGGATGCCTCCCTCGAAGTCCAACTTACCAAAATATTGCGACCTACACGGATAGACGCATTTGCAATACCCAAGTCACACATATTCATGAGAACAATAAGAATAAATAAACATAAAACAACAAAATCCCTATGAAATAACAAGAAAAGTATAAACATAAGAGAAGATGTTATAGTATGAGAATATTAATACTAAAGAATAATTATAGATGATAAGAATAAAAGCGTCGACAAAAAGAAAAAGCATTGATTGATAATAACAACAAATAGAATTAAAGATAAAATAGAAATTCGAAGTGAAAAAAGAAATAGATGAGTAATAAATAACTATTTTCTTTTAATTATAAATATTGTCTCCTTGCTGTCTCAACGCTCAAGCTCGAATGCGAGGCTAACCGAAAATTTGAGGGCAACTGATAAATGGGATATCACTTTCCGAAGTAAAATAAATAAATAAACAGATACAAAAGAAAAGGGGGATTCTTTCATCCAAATAGTATCTGAACTGAACCGTATGAAAGTTGAAGCTATATGGAAGACCCAGTTTAGACTGACATAAAACAATCTCTCATTTCCTCTAGTTGAGTGATGAGTATCATTTGAGCCAACCCTCCAAACTGTCGCATTTCATCTTTCCCTTCGTGTCTTCCTGGGTGGGGACATTCTTTGCTCGTTCGGCATGCAAAATGATGGGTTATAAATCCAATTTGATTATAAAAGTCCAATGAGTAAAACCCGATGTGTCGACGTGGTCTCGAGGACCAAAATCCTATAGATAACACAACTCATCTCATTTGCAACATAAGCTTTCATCTTTTTGAACGCTTGATAGTCGGGGGGTGCCTACATACTCGTTGATGAGCTTGTGACACAAGTGACAACTCG
This sequence comes from Dorcoceras hygrometricum, assembly GCA_001598015.1. NCBI lineage: Eukaryota > Viridiplantae > Streptophyta > Magnoliopsida > Lamiales > Gesneriaceae > Dorcoceras > Dorcoceras hygrometricum. Next base: position 105,972 of record KV009364.1, on the reverse strand, counting down.
AAAAATTTACTGTTGCCAGTCGACGTCTATACCTATGTTGTGAGCCTGTTTACAAGCATGCCCATGTACGAGTCAGTCGGATCTTCCCACTTCCATCTACGTAATACAAGCAATTACATTTTGGTGCTACATCACAAATGATTCCTCCCACCCGTAATGAGACTGCCTGGCACGGGTTTTAGAGCATGGTTCCACATGAAACCTTAATATGTCGTCGTAAATGTCTTTTGACATATGTTTACACACATGGTCAAGGGGTTGATCACCAAACATTAAGTATCTTGCAGTGTGAATAAAAGGAATTCACGAAAGCTCAGCCATCCACGCATAATATAATTAATAATGTGATCTTTCACATGACCCTCGTATTATATAAAATCAAAATATATACATTTGTTACAGCCATAAATAAATATTCAACCGAAATATGGTGGAAGTAACAGAGAGAACATTGTTCTGACGAGGCTTTGGGATTAAACCAATATCTTTCTATTCGAAGCGGTGTGCAGTATGCCTTCAATTCAACAAGCATACGCTGGCCAAAATAGTACTGATATTCCGTCTCTGTTTAGCTGACTCGCTCGGCAAAGTTTGTATCCAAAACAAACTACAACGAAAATCAAGGAAGTTTAGGTTCTCCTCAAGTACCAAGATTGGGCGCCGAAGCAGCTACAGGTGGGCCATAAGAATATCTCCATGCTTCACATGCCGCACATTTCTCCAACTTTACATCATTTTCCAGGGTACAGAATTTGCAAAACCATCCAACGTGTTTAAGATTCTCATCTTTAGGTCTGTGCGACCTGCATAGCTCGCATATTGGAGCTAGAGGCTGCAATTGACAGTAGAACAACTCATCAAATACATCAGAGAACACACCAGCAAACAGAGAATTATTGCAGAAGACAACTTCTCAATGTACCAAAGTTCAATTTATTCAAAGCCAAAGCAACAATGGAATCACGGAGGCCATATCTAGTATTGTTTTTAAAGACCATTTCCCAACTTCAAAAACAAAACCACCACCACTATACTCATCGTTTACTCACCGAAAGATCATAAATGTACTTCCTATCTTAATCCCTACTTTTAATCCAAATTCTCATCGCCCAAAAGATGTTCATTTATTGCCAATAAGGCCTTAGACTTGTTGCTCTCAATTTCGATTCCCACTAGTTGTCAGTAGTTTCTCTAATTTATTGACTTACTTTGTTTCATTACCAGAGATAAAGCAAGTGCCGGGTCAAGAGTTAAGTGCCGTCTGGAGTACAGACAAGTTCTTCATATCGTATCGTTGTAGTCGTGAATAATTATTGGTACTCTTAAAAAAAGATGATCACTAATCAGAACTCTCTTTACTTCTATCCTGCCTATAAGGGATCTCGTTGGTAGCCCTAGGTTCGTTAAACCTAGGTAGCTCCTCCTCTCGCCCCCAAGGCACTACCAATGCACTATGGTAGCCCTCGCTGATCCCCATTCCTGTTGGGAGATACGGCTGTGGGTTAGCTAAGCAGCGGGCCAAGCCTTATTCCCTAGTCCAGCGTAGTGGGGAGAAGTCCCTCCACTTCTACTTGTAAACATGCCAAGAATGACATCGCTTGCACATAAGGACAGTTCTCACGTAACTTTGATGGCAAAGTAAAAGAATCAGAACTTTAAATAGTGAGGAATAACCTTAAACAATGTATCACTGACCTGGTTCAACAAAGTGCACACTGCACATGGCCACATATTGTGTTTGTCATCATGCAATTTTTCATGGCTACACATGGAAAGGGAAGTTGATGGTTCTCCCGAAAAATCCACAATAATAGAACTTTGATCACCACGAGATGATTGAGAAAGTCGTGTGCACTCCTTTGGACAAGTACTACCAAAAGGCTTTTTAATTGGATGGCTAGAGTCTGAAGTGCTGGAATCCAGATGACCACTTGAGGAGTGGAGAGATGAAACACTATCAGATTCATGGCTTCTTTTATGTGATACTGCCTTCTGATTTTTGTTATCATATCCATCTGCAGAGTTTGGTGAGGGATTGGTATTTTCATCATATTCACAGTCATCACAAAACTCCGAGCCACACCAGATGTTATCCCTTAATCTCATTTCTGCAGCCATTGCAGCAGCTTGAATAGGGCTCAGTGAAACCATGACAGCACTATCAGCACCAATATGTTTGGGGCCAGAAGGCAGCAATTTTCCAAGCCGGGCTCTATTTTCTGCAGCAGTCAGTGTAGCTTGGCGAAGGGATGAACTAGGTTTAAGGCGGGATCCACCCAGTCGCTTTCCAGGAAGATCAAATCCTTGGCCTGTTCCGCTTATCCCTTTATTTATGAAATCTTCGCATTCCTATGGAAATTACATTAGCAGATAGAAGTTAGTGTCTGATACTCTGATCATTACGTGAACATAGGGAATCATAGTCCATTGGTGAGTTAAACTTTTAGAACAAAAAGAAGAAAACGAGAAACCGGCAATAATCACGTGTGACAGCATTTCAGACAATATTAGGAAATTACACATACTTTTCGAATCTCATCCCAGAGCTTGTAGAAGCTGGAATTATGAGGGCCATGAACATTGTGGCAGAGCTCATGGAGCATTGTATCTAGAACTTCATGAAAAGGGATAAATTCGTCGTCTCTGTTTGGCCTTCTAAGCCTCAGTTTTATGTGTATACCACGTCCCACATTCAGACCCAGAAGAGCAGGATTCTTGGGACTGAAAATTTTAGATACCATTTTAATCGACATAGAAAAGGATACGTAACTCTATAATCTTTGTAATTTCAGTTGCTGAATTTCCAGAGTAAGTGCGTAGGAAAAGAACACGGAAAAAATTAAGAAAACAGTTGCGTCTATCTCTTGCTACGTAGAAAAAGTTCATACCAGAATTCAGAAAGTATCTTGACTCTCCAATTGTGATTACGCATGATGGGCTGAACCTGTTTCGCGACTCCGTCTAAAATCTTCTGAGCTTCTTCCTCTTTTGTCTTCCTTTTCAGCGTTTTGATTTCCCATACTTTGTTGAGATCGCCCAGATTCATAGGTTCAACTTTCAACGCAAACCCTAACCCGCTAGATAAAAAAATCGGGGCAAAAATGTGAAAGTCTTCAATCAAAATTGAAGAACAGATTCATGATTCTGCTTCAGATAATGTGACAATGCGTTCAATAGGATTTGAATTTAGGAGCAAGATGTAAAAAGTAAACCTCAAAACACCGTCCCTATTCCGAAGAGAGTCGATTTTTGTTTACAAAATGGCGGGATTTGGTTCAGCAAGACGCATACGAACAGTCCGTCTTGGTAAAAGCAAAAGGGATTAGATTTGAATTCGGCAATTGAATTTGGAAATTCAGTTATTGTGTTTTGGCAGAAAGTTTGAACTTTCTTAATTTGATTCGATAACTAAAAAATATATATTTCATATTTTAAAATTGTTTCATTAGTAATATCCATATATAATTTATCAAAATAAATTTATTCTTTAACATTATTATGGAATAATTAATAAAATTAGATGGTTAGTATTAGTTGTTAGTTGTTGGATGTCTAAATATTAAATGAAGTGATTTAGACCTTTTTATTATTTTAATCATTTCATTTGCCTATAAATAGGCTTGTAATCTTCATTTGAAAAACACACAAAAATATACAAATTTCTCTCTCAATTCTATTCTATATAAATTAAGGAAATTATAGAGAAATAATAATTTCCTATTAATATATAATTAAGAGTTCATTTGGAGTAATCATTTGCCTATAAAAAGTCTTGTAATCTTCATTTGAAAAACACACAAAAAAATACAAATTTCTCTCAATTCTATTCTATATAAATTAAGGAAATATAGAGAAATAATAATTTTCTATTAATATATAATTAAGAGTTCATTGAAATACTTAAGGAGCAAAAGCAATATTCAAGTAAATTATCAATGTAATTACTAAATTGATTTCGTTAATATTCTTTTTAATTTATAACACTTTGAACCAAAAACCAAAATATATAAATCCGTCGGATGGAGTTTAGAATTTCATTTCATTTTATTCTATAAGGGTTATTGGCCTTGCTTATCCCTGCACTGAGTCTTGGTAGTTGGTTAATTTGCATGATATATTTATAAGTCTCATATTCAATTATAGTTATTTGTCATTATATATGTTCAAAAATAATAATTTTTCATTTAAATAAGATCATGGATATTGTTCGTCCCACCCACTGCACCTATACTCCGTTGGTAGAGCTTTTATATATGCACTTTTTACCTAACGAACTTTGACCACGACTCGTGTGCGTATTAACTTCACTGAAAAAGTTTAATAGTCAATATCATGGCATTTATTGGTGTGACAATTGAATCTAAGGTTTCACTTGGGTGGCAAATTTTGATTCGGTGTAATTTAAAGGGTAGATCTGAAATTAATTACTCCTACATGTTAAACATTGCATATTAAATTATTGATCATATTTACACAAACTACATTTGAAAACCATCCAACATAAATAATCGCAGCAATAAACTGAATAAGCTATATGCATTTCAAAGACATGGATTTAGCAAATCTTAAATCAACACATTACTTATTAATATATTATTGGATGGATTTCAAATGACATTACTATTTGGTAAGCTCGAAATTAATTCTACCATATGAGCATGAGAGTTATGAATTTATACTTTACATATCAGATCCTTGAATTTAAAATCAATTCATCCAAGCACAACCTTAGGATATCTTATATCACTCTTTATTGCATATCTATTTTCTGATCATATAGAATATAATAGATATTCTATTTTCTCTTATTATATCTTGCATTTCAATTATATTGTGTTAAACATGCAAATGTGAGAGTAATACTGGTTGAAAGTTCACGTAGGTCAAGTTGTTGACGTCATACCGTTTGATCTGGTTGACTAGGTGGATCGTAAAAGTGCGACGCCAGATTTTAACGAATAATGCTATCTCTATTGGGGATATGACCGACAATTGAGAAAGGATAAGACTTATAGGCCTAACAGTCCGAATCTAAGGCCCACAATATATGCACATACGCTGACACATATATAATAAAATAAAGTTGCACATGGCTAACAAGTATAACTTTTGGCCTATCGGCAAGCGATTGATAGTAAAAAAACAAAAATTATCTTAACCTAATTTGAAAATTAGAAAATAAAATTATGTAACTAAAAAAATGTATACTAATGTGTAATCGCATGTGTATATCTGACATTACTAATTTTGAATAATAATAAATTAATATGCATAATAGATATATAGCACTTCTAGTTGTCATGTTACTTATATACTACAACGTTATTTATTCATCTTATGGGAATGACATGTATAACTTTGTAAAACAACAATGTTATGTGTATCTACGTGGTTTACTAGGAATCAACTTACACTTAATTTTCGCAAACAAAATTATTTTTTTCCGATCAAATCAAACATATTTTTAGAAATTTGACGGTTTTTTTATGCACAGAAAATATTGTTAGGCGTCCGTACGTGCACTAACACTAGATAGAGCAGAAACAGAGCACAAAGGTAAACTGTTACCAAATCTGAAACGTGTAACCCGAAACCGGTACACAATCGTAACATCTCAAATCTACAGAGATCATGGATTGATGCTTAACATCTCGGACCTAGAAAGATCGAAACTTGAGGCTTAACAGTTCGGACCTAGAAAGGTCGAAACTGCTAGCTCGAGTACTGAGACACAGAGAAACTGACTAGAAGCACAAAGCTTCACAGACCACGGTATAGGACATCGAAGGGGAGCCAACATACGCAAATGGAGACACCACAGTCACACAGCCGAGAGCATAAGCTCACAAGACCAACCCTATAGCCCACTGCTTAGTTACTAAGCCTATCTCTCGAGAACAGGTTCTTCACCGAACTGTATCAGAGACTCAGACAAGAAGAAACCGAAGTCCTCTCACGGAGATGTCACCCAAAACCTCCCGGAGACGAAGTCCGACGAGGTCAAAGACAGAAACCGCGAAAGAGCGCTTGGGCCAAAAAAATAAAGACAAATTGAATCGGGCCAGCATTAACTTGAGCCACACATTCACAAATATTAAATAGAAAGTCCGATATTAATTATATAACAAAATTTAAAGATGTACATTGTGGGTAAATATCATTTTAGCCTCTTCGTATACATTTTTACCTTTTTGTTGACTGCCCGATCTTTAATGTTTCGGTATACTTTTGGGCACCATAAACAATTTAATAACGTGGGCAATATATAAATACGAAAGGGATAAGCAATTAATTTTTCTTGATCAATCAATCACTTTTTTCACAAACTAGGGTGGCCCAAAACAAACCAAAGGATTTTAGGGTCACATGCATTTCTATCCAACCCTATATAAATTAACTTAAAATCCCATATTGGAAAGCTCAACTGCTAATTAGTAGTCATTATTAAAGGCATCAAGTTTTTGCTATGCTACCTACCAAATGCTCCCCACCCATATAATAAAATCTAAAGTTACGAGAAAGCTTTGTCAATTAGCCAAATTTAATCAAATCAAGCCATCATTAGCTACTCTAGCAGGCCTTTTTGTATAAGTCGTATCGATCGGAATTATATATAGGTTTGAAAAGTTTTATACATATAAAATATTCACGAAAACACTTCCCATTAAAAAATTTTCGAACTTTACATTTTTCTGTCTGCCATTACGAAATTTCTAGCTAAAATACTGATCGAAGACACATGTTTATTAAATTCCAACTTGGTAAAAATTGTCGAAATTAATGATAATATAAGTGAATGTGGCACAAATTACTTGCATGGAGAAGAGTCATGGACAAGTTTTTTTTTTCCTTGAGTATAATGGCACTAATGATGGGATAATAGAACCCAAAGCTTAAAAGTAGTTCGTCCCCAACTGATGTAATGATTAAGACTTCACTTAGAATATCATCGTGAACAAATCCATTAATTAAAATCGTAACTAATTATTAAGGTAACTAATATCTTTTACCAAGATTAATCGGATGTATTCAATTGATGACTTTTAAAGATTTTTATGTATTTTAGAAATTCATGGGTATTCAACGATTACTTTATAAACTCCATGAAAGTCTTGTGGTATTCAAATATGACTTTTATAAACTCCATAAAAGTTTGGTGGTATTCAACATTGACTATTAGAAACTCCATAAAAGTCTACACATATTAAAATTTCAATGGACTTTTAACAACTTCGTTAAAGTCAATAATGTACAAATGATACATAAAACACAACAATAAATATCAAGAATTTTCTTTGGCTAAAGGTAGAGATTTGAATGGATTTATAATTTATTTCCTCAATTTTTCTGCTATATAAATATTTGTCTCTTCATTTTCCCCAACCAGTAAAAATAAATCATATTTTTATATAATATTAATTATTTTCATATTCAGTCTTTTATATTATTTAGTTGATCTGGGTATACTTCTTTTCTAAATTGCTAAAGAACCAATTTTTTTACAATTCAAATCAAACTTTTAGGAAGCGAATATTTCAATTTTTGAATTTTAAAATTTCTTTTTATAACTCCATGAAGATTCCATAAAAGTTTACAAATTCCTATCAATTTCACAAAAGGCTATCAATTAAACAAAGTCAATAAAAATCATTAAATCTCTAGATTGAATACATCCCTATTAATCATTTTCTCAATCTCCCGTGTGCCGCTGTCAGCGACTATGTGTTCTTTTAGTATCCTTGTTATTTGTTAGGGAAGCACTCGGTATGTTTATATATTTGGTATGTCTAACTAAAAGCTATGTATCTTATTAAATTTGATACTAGCTAAATATGAATAAAGAACTTAATATTTTATAATATTTGGTTGAAATGTGATCGTTGTAATCATCGAAGGCTTTCCATCATGAAGCAACCCAAAACGACAAAGCTCTCTCATCCAACTTTCGAAGATATGTAGTAATTAAATTTATATCATCCCAGTTATATATTATATTAGATCTAAATTTAAATTATATAATGTTGATTATAAAAAATTTAGGTATATCATAAATGAATAAGTTAAGGTGTAAATTGCTTTGAATCCCTATATCCAAATAAAAATTTATTTTTAGTCTAGGAAAATTATATATTCGTACTCTGGACGAAAAAACTGTTTTTATACTCATTGAGAGCGCATGCTTTTATACGATTAAAATAAGTATAGAACATTAAAAATACGGGCTAATATAATATTTGAATATCAAATATATCAAAAATCTGATATTAATATATGATTTTTGGGTTCCAAACACATATACTTTGTCTTGATATTTTCGACACAATTGTTTTTTAGTGATAATCTGTACAAACTATATTTTAGATATGGTAATGAATAATAATATTTTCAAATATGATACTAATATATGATATTTGAATAAATAAATATTGGTTGCAGATGTTGATATTAATAAATTATCATGATTTTATAGAGGTATAATCTCATCTTTCTTATCAAATTTAAATGTTTTATATCTATTTTAATGGTAAATGATCGAGAAAGTTTGGATAATTTCTTTTAGAACCCGGGAGTATATATATTTTTTCTTATGACCGGAATTAAAATTAAGTTTGGAGATTTTTTTTAAGTGAATTTACCCTTAATTTAAATATAATTAGTAACTTAAGACGGCGGATAAGCCAGGAAAACTTGCGCGAAAGCATAAACTACCCTCAAGACGCGAACCGCGAGATTGAGAGAATTCCAGCGAGTGTACGACCACGCACCAGAATTCGCATCGATTATAACGCTGGGCTGGTGGATCCCCTAATTGAGCTGCGAGTGGGGACAGCGCGTGGGATGAGGCTGTCCTTTTAATTTTTTGTTGTTATTATTGTTTTAACTGAAACGACAATGATATTCACAGACAGGCTGTTTACCCCGGGAATCCTGATGACTACTAAATTAATTACAAAACATTCACCAACTAAAGTTGGTACTGAATCACCTTCATTTTTAGAAAGAATACAAGGTGATATTTGTGGGCCTATTCATCCATCATGTGGACCGTTTCGATATTTTATGGTCTTAATTGATGCATCTACAAGATGGTCACATGTATGTTTACTATCATCTCGCAACTTGGCATTTGCAAGACTATTGGCTCAAATAATTCGTCTAAGAGCATAATTTCCAGAATATCCTATTAAAAGGATTCGTCTTGATAATGCTGGTGAATTCACATCCCGAACATTTAATGAATATTGTATGTCAATTGGGATAATTGTTGAACATCCAGTACCACATGTTCATACACAAAATGGTTTAGCAGAATCATTCATTAAACATTTACAGTTAATAGCTACACGATGCAAGACTATTGGCTCAAATAATTCGTCTAAGAGCATAATTTCCAGAATATCCTATTAAAAGGATTCGTCTTGATAATGCTGGTGAATTCACATCCCGAACATTTAATGAATATTGTATGTCAATTGGGATAATTGTTGAACATCCAGTACCACATGTTCATACACAAAATGGTTTAGCAGAATCATTCATTAAACATTTACAGTTAATAGCTAGACCATTGATAATGAGGGCAAAACTCCCCATATCAGTATGGGGACATGCTATTTTACACGCAGCAGCACTAAAACGCATCAGACCAACTAGTTACCATCAGTTCTCACCTTTGCAACTAGTTTTTGGCCATGAGCCTAATATTGCCTATTTAAAAATTTTTGGATGTGCTGTGTACGTTCCAATATGTTCACCACAACGCACTAATATGGGTCATCGAAGAAGAATGGAAATATAAGTTGGATATGATTCCCCGTCGATTATCAAATATTTAGAGCCAATGACGGGAGATGTTTTCACGGCACGATTTGCCGATTGTCACTTTGATGAGACAAAGTTCCCAACATTAGGGGGAGAAAATAATAAATCACCAAGTGAATTAACTTGAAATGCACCACTCCATCAATTTGATTTCCGGACAAATGAATGTGAGAATGAAATGCAAAGAATAGTACATCTGCAAAATATTGCAAATAACTTATCTGATGCATTTAATGATGTAAAAAAAGGGTAACTAACTCGTATATACCGGCTGCTAATGCCCCAGCACATATCGATATTCCTAAGGTACCATCAAACAATGAATCAAGTGCACGACTCAAACGTGGTATACCAATTGGATCAAAAGATAAAAATCCACGAAAAAGAAAAGGAGCAAATAATGTTAATGATCATAATGAGATTTCTAATCCATTGATTGATAAATCTGAAAATGTTGATGATCATTCCCCCGAAAATGTTGAAATTGTTGAAAATGAAGAGATCTCGATAAATTATGTCAACACGGGGAAAAGATTTAATCGATCTGAAATTATTGTCGATAATAAGTTTGCCTATGTTGTGGCTAACGATGTTGTTAATGAAAATGATGATCCAGATCCTACATCTGTAGATGAATGTCGAAATCGACATTATTGGCCAAGTTGGAATAAAGCAATACAAGAAGAGCTAAATTAATTAGCAAAACGTGAGGTCTTTGGACCTGTGTTACATACACTCAAAGGAGTAATTCCTGTGGGTTGTAAATGGATTTTTGTACGAAAACGAAATGAGAAAAACGAAATAACTAGATATAAAGCTCGATTGATAGCCCAAGGTTTTTCTCAACGACCTGGTATTGATTATGAAGAGACTTACTCTCCAGTGATGGATGCAATCTTGTACGAAAACGAAATGAGAAAAACGAAATAACTAGATATAAAGCTCGATTGATAGCCCAAGGTTTTTCTCAACGACCTGGTATTGATTATGAAGAGACTTACTCTCCAGTGATGGATGCAATCACATTTCGATACCTTATTGGCATGACCATACAAGAAAAACTTGAAATGCGTCTTATGGATGTTATCACTGCATACTTGTATGGAAAACTGGATAATGAAATTTACATGAGAATCCCTGAGGGATTTAAGATATCGAAAACATTTGGTCCAAATTATAGAAATGTTTGCTCCATTAAATTACAAAGATCCCTTTACGGATTAAAGTAATCCGGACGCATGTGGTACAAACGACTTAGTGACTATTTATTGCAAGAAGGATATAAAAATGATCCAATTTGTCCATGTATATTTATTAAAAGGAATGGATCAAAATTTGTTATTATTGCCATATATGTTGATGATTTAAACATTATTGGAAGTTCCGAAGAACTTGAAAAGACAGTTGATATATTGAAAAAGGAATTTGAGATGAAAGATCTTGGCAAAACAAAATTCTGTCTTGGTCTACAAATTGAGCATCTTCATGATGGAATTTTAGTACATCAATCAACTTATATGCAAAGAATCTTAAAACGATTTTATATGGATAAAGCCCATCCTTTAAGTTCACCCATGGTGGTTCGATTACTTGATACAACAAAAGATATTTTTCGACCATGTGATGAACAAGAAGAAATTCTTGGCCCAGATGTGCCATACCTAAGTGCTATTGGTGCATTGATGTATCTTGCAAATAGCACGAGACCAGACATATCATTTGCTGTCAATTTGTTGGCAAGATATAGTTCTTCTCCGACACGGAGACATTGGAATGACGTTAAACATATATTTAGATATCTTCAGGGCACCTACGATTTGGGTTTATTTTATTCCAATACTTGTGATTTGCAACTAACTGGACATGCAGATGCTGGATATCCATCTGATCCACACAAAGGACGATCACAAACTGGGTATTTATTTACTTATGGTGGAACAGCAATTTCCTGGAGGTCTACAAAGCAAACTATGGTCGCTACTTCATCAAATCATGCAGAAATACTTGCAATCCATGAAGCTAGTAGAGAATGTGTCTGGTTGAGATCAATGATTTACCATATCAAAAAAGAATGTGGTCTGTCTACAAGTAAAAACTCAGCAACAATAATTTATGAAGATAACGCAGCTTGCATTGCTCAGCTAAAGGAAGGATACATCAAAGGTGATAGGACGAAACACATATCCCCAAAGTTCTTTTTCACACATGATTTGCAAAAGAAATGTGATATTGAAGTTCAACAAATTCGCTCAAGTGAAAATTTGGCCGATCTTTTCACAAAATCATTGCCTACATCGACTTTTGAGAAATTGGTATACAAGTTCGGAATGCGACGTCTAAGAGATTTCACATGATTATTCAACAGGGGGAGAAAGTTTACGTAACTGCACTATTTTTCCCTTACTATGGTTTTTATCCCACTGGGTTTTTCCTAATAAGGTTTTTAACGAGGCAGTATCAAAACACGTAATGAAGACATCCAAAGGGGAGTATTGTATAATAATTAATAAAATTAGATGGTTAGTATTAGTTGTTAGTTGTTGGATGTCTAAATATTAAATGAAGTGATTTAGACCTTTTTATTATTTTAATCATTCATTTGCCTATAAATAGGTTTGTAATCTTCATTTGAAAAACACACAAAAATATACAAATTATCTCTCAATTCTATTCTATATAAATTAAGGAAATTATAGATAAATAATAATTTCCTATTAATATATAATTAAGAGTTCATTTGGAGTAATTAAGGAGGGTTATTGCAAAGGTAATTATTTACTTTATTTGTTAATGTCTCTTTTAATTTATAACAAACATCAATATATTGTTATTATATGATTCTTTAAGAACAGCAAAAAGATATATTAATAAAATGTATAAAAATAATATTAAATATAAAAACTGGATAATATAGTCTGAACCGTGACCTAAATAAACGGAACAGATGGAATATGATCCTGAGTAGACAAAAATATTGATAAGAAACTGGAACAATTTTCTGTGCCTGCCTGGGCCATTTGGTACGAGGTTTGTAAGCATACTTGTTCGGTGAAGTGGGCGGAGCTATAGGTACTTTCTGTTTGGCCCATGGCCGACCCCATGGTTTTCCCAACTCTTTTATCTTATTTTCTTAAAAGTTAACTCATTAATGGGCTAACCTCCTGTATAGGTCAGAGACCCCTTGGCCCATACAAGTTAATAAATCGAGAGATATGCACGAGTAGGCAGTGGTCCGGGGGAGAGGACCCATATAACGGACTAACTCCCAGAGCATACCCCCACAATATTTCAGTGGGGAATATACTCCACACGAGAATCGAACACGTGAAGCCGGGGAAGTTACTTCCACATCACCTCAGGTCTTACCAACTCGTATGTGCCCCTGGGGCAACTCTTTTATCTTATTTGATTCCTTTCAAGTTTGTTAATCAAGAACATAGTCCATCTGACGTCTCAGTCATGGAGATTCAATCACTTTCACAAGACTTGTATATTTTTTTGTCCCTATGATATGGGTCAATCAGGAGTGACTGCGCATCCCATCATTTAGTTAATGTAGCCATTTGTCATTGTTAGTGTTAAACGTTTATCATTAGGTTAAAAACTATAGTTGTTATTAATATAATTTTAATTTCTTGTATATATGGCAGCACAGAATGCACATATTGTGTGTATTAGGTTGTGTTATTAGATCTATGAATACGGGGTTGTGCATGTCTAACTGCTATTATTGTCTCATATATCTAAAGATCAGTTTTACACTTCTCATATCACCGGCTCAATCCCCGGTATAATATTGTTGGATCTGTTTATACAGATCAGAATCTAAAATTTGATTCACACAAAATCTGTTATTATTCTACTAACGTTTTACGTGCGATGTGCAGTGCACTTGATTAAGAAGACAGAGAGACATCCAGACTGGAACAGTAAGGGGACGCCCAAGCTGGAATAGTTGAAGATGTCTATGCTGGAACAGTGAGGGGACGCCCGAGCTGGACAGCACAAGACAAACAGGGCGTAGGGAACATCAAACCGGTTCACCTGCTTTGTAACGCCCCAAAATCCTTAGGACCATATTTATGCAATTCATAGATCATATGGGCCATTTTGGCAATTTTAAATATCATGTATCTGCTGAATTATTCATTCCAGCAGGTAAGATTTGCGCTACGGCTGATTTCAGCAGGTGACTCCAAGTAGCGATGCACGAGCTGATTTTAAAGCAATTGAAAAATGTTTTAAGGAGGTGAAATGATTTCTTTAAAAGAAGGTTTGGTGTTTTACAAATTAAAATGATATGAGGGGAATTTTTACTAAATTTTGAAGGTGTGTCATGCTTGATTTCTCAAGTAGCTTGCCTCTAATCTCTTTCATATAAAAACTTGTTTTCAAAGTAAGACTTTCATCATTTGCAAAGAAAAGTTTAAAGTGTTCTTCAAAGGAATTTAAGAAAGAATCGTGTGTTGCTCAAAGGGAGGATTCCTGCAGGAAATTTGCTGTTGTTGCAAAGCTTCGACAAGGCACGTAAAAG
>KV009364.1:0-90753 GCA_001598015.1 Dorcoceras hygrometricum | reverse complement strand
TACCCATATTTATTTGGTACGTAAATTTCGAGGACGAAATTTCAATAAGGAGGGTAGAGTTGTAACGCCCCAAAATCCTTAGGACCATATTTATGCATTTCATAAATCATATGGGCCATTTTGGCAATTTTAAATATCATGTATCTGCTGAATTGTTCATTCCAGCAGGTAAGATTGCACTGCAGCTGATTTCAGCAGGTAACTCCAAAGAGCAATGCACTAGTTGGTTTAGATTGTATTGTAAAATGTTTTAAGAAGGTAAAATGATTTCTTTTGAAAAGGGTTTGGTGTTTTATAAATTAAAATAAAGGGAATTTAATTTTACTAACTTTTAGGAGTGTGTCATGCTTGATTTCACAAGTAGCTTGCCACTAATCCCTTTCATATAAATAAGGAAAGAAAGATGGGTTCGAAAATGATGTTTTGATGTTCATAATGCTTCCAGTATGTTTTTCAGAAGTTTATGAAGTTTTATATGAACTGAGGATTCGAATTCATTTCCAGAAATGTTAGGAAAGTTCTTCTTGCAGTAGCTGTAATATTAGAATTTGATAACTGTGTAATTGGCAGTTGCTGGTTGAATCATTGGCATGGTTTGATAGGCAGCAGCTGATAGCATCGTTGTTGTTTTGATATTACAGATGAAGAGTTACGTATTCAGCAGCTGTATCTACTTGTTAAGATTCAGCAGCTGTATGTTTTGATGTTTATGAATGTTTTCCTCTCTGTGTTAATATCAAGATTTGATGATTTGTGTAATCAGCAGTGCTAGTTAGATCATTATAAAGTCTGGTTTAATAGGCAACAGCTGGTAGCGCGATCGTTGTTTTGATATTACAAA
Organism: Dorcoceras hygrometricum; assembly: GCA_001598015.1. Lineage (NCBI taxonomy): Eukaryota > Viridiplantae > Streptophyta > Magnoliopsida > Lamiales > Gesneriaceae > Dorcoceras > Dorcoceras hygrometricum. The sequence continues at coordinate 89,912 of KV009364.1, read as the reverse complement.
AGTTCTTCGTAAATTTCAGCAGATGCACTGTTCATCAGCAGATGTGTCTTTCTTTATTAGTATCAGCAGTTGTTTTCCTTTGATTAGGAATCAGCAGCTGCATTGTGATTTTAAATTCAGCAGTTGCTTTAATTTCAAGTACTGTTAATTCCAGTTGGTATTAGTCTTGCGACTGGTACTATTCATTTATATAATCGTGTTAGCACTTTTCCTTGAGACTGATTAGTGTGCTAACGACACCGTTTCACTTTATACAAAGATCAGCAGGTAGTTTTGTATTCGTCTGCTGATCACTCCAACGACATCGTTTCATTTTATATTATTCTTGCGTCTGGATTCTTGTCTTGCGACTGAATTCTTATGCGTTGCGACTAGTACTGTTCACCAGCAGATGTATTTTATTTCATTTCAGCAGGTATTAGTCTTGCGACTGGTACTATTCATTGCGACTGGTTTTTCTCTCAATCAGTTCCAGTTTAACGATATTTCTCCAAAGTCGAATTCAATACTCAGTAAAGTTTTAAAATGGGAAGTAGATGTTTTAAAATGATGGAACCCGATGTTTTACAGAAATGTTTGAAGAAAGATTGTTAAGGAACAAAAGATGTTTTAGATTATGGCATAGACAGTTAAGGTCACCAAGGAGAAGGGTGAGCAGTTGTCTAGATGTCGACTGCCCTTTCATATGAGCTATATGTTAAAACTGATATCGGGAGTCATTTTGATCAAAGTGCAACACGGACCAAATAGAAATTATATGCCATGATCAACTGAAAATGAAATTGAAAGAAATGAGAAACTGGGCTATCTTCCCCTGTTTCTGCCATTGAAATGTTTATGAAAATGATACTGTATATTGAAGTTCCTTAACATATGCATTGTACAGATGTCTGCCTGTGTTTTATGAAATTGTTACTACTCAGATTTTACTTGCTGAGCCTTTAGGCTCACTAGCTTTTAAAATGGTGCAGGTACGACAGCTGATGGAGGAACAACAGGTGAAACTTGAATCAGCAGATGGGGGCGTTGTGTTTATCCAAGGCCTACGTTTTCCGTGTCATAGTTGTATTGTTTTGATTAGGTTGTGCTGTATTAAATCAGTAGCAATGGTTGTATATTTATATCGAATAGCAGCTGTTGTAAACCGCAATTGCAAAGTTATATGAAATACCCTGTTTCCGCAAAAGTTTTTAGCAGTAGTGCGCGTATTTGAGTACCTGCTGAATTTTGAATTGTTTTGCGTCCTGTTTCCTTTGAGTTATAAGAAATGCAGCTTATAACAATTTATCTTTTAGCCCTTCTTTTATTCGAAAATTTTGTTTACCCCAATTCTCGTGGCCCCGTTGGGTTCGGGCTATCCAAGGCCTACGTTTTCCGTGTCATAGTTGTATTGTTTTGATTAGGTTGTGCTGTATTAAATCAGTAGCAATGGTTGTATATTTATATCGAATAGCAGCTGTTGTAAACCGCAATTGCAAAGTTATATGAAATACCCTGTTTCCGCAAAAGTTTTTAGCAGTAGTGCGCGTATTTGAGTACCTGCTGAATTTCGAATTGTTTTGTGTCTTGTTTCCTTTGAGTTATAAGAAATGCAGCTTATAACAATTTATCTTTTAGCCCTTCTTTTATTCGAAAATTTTGTTTACCCCAATTCTCGTGGCCCCGTTGGGTTCGGGCGTCACATGATTGGTACAAAAGCAGCCAGAGATCAAGCGCGCACAAGAGAATAGCAGAGCACGAGAAGAGCGAAGTCTATATAGTGTTGTGCAGATCCAAAATTTAAAAATAGAAGAACGCACAACACAAGTCATTGGTGAAACCAGCTCGGACAGGAGCACTTACCAGTGTGTGAGATTTTATCTTCGAGAGATTGAGGTACACTGTAAATCTCACACACGATTCACTCACATATATTTGAGAGAGCTGATTAGATTAGATGAGTGAATCAAAAACAGAAACGACTTCCATTGTAGTCTTTGGACAGAGACGTTAACAAGTTTATGTTGTCTTTCGCACTAAGACGTAAAAGAAGTGTGTGTAGCTTTTCTCACTGAGGCGTAAAATAAGTGAAGTTCGACATACGCAGCTCGCGGACTGGTGTGTAGTGGTGGCTAGGAGTTCCTGCGACTGCTGGTCGTAGGATCGGGTTGCAACGGGAGGCCGCTATAATTAAAGTCTTTTAGTGGATCCTTCCCGATTGCTGAAGAAGGGGAGATGTAGGAGATTCGACTCCAAACTTCCATAAACAAATCGCTGCGTATCGTTTTATAGCTTTCTGTATTTACATTCATACACATTATATATTTTACAACTGCTTTAAACAAGACCATTACTAAGCTTTAGATTATAAGAGTTCATTTTTGAGTTGTTTCCGCATGATTTTATTTCATTACTCAATCTGTATCTCGATGCACTTAACATTCAAGAACACTGAGCTATTGCAGCTCAAGTTTTATATAAACAAATCACATAAGTTGAACCAGCTCGCAGAGCAGCTGGTATGATACATGCGTGATCCAGTTGAGTGTTGCGTGCTGCTTTTATATTTGTCAAAAACTTTAAATTGCACGTAACTTAAGGGTTCAGTGTCTTAGGCTGTATGAGAGCCTACGTGAGTTGTATGAGAGCTCACGGACACCCCTTGTTTTCGATCTCAACAATCAGTAACAGAGAGTTCATGCGATCTGGTACCCCCTATTATTGGGACCAACAATAGTATTACATGTTAAGATCTGACACCACACTTTTACAACCATCTGGTCAACCAGATCAAGTGGTTCAATGTGAGCACCTTGATATACGAGAGCTTTTCATGAGGTTACACATCAAAGTACTACTCTCATCTATACACACTTAACCCAAAAATCCACCCTCAAGAAGTATAGAATATGGTTCTAGGGAGACTCGAATCTCTGATATCTTTGATATCAATTTTTAGGATCAATTATTTACCACTATGCTACAAGTTATAGCTGTTACTCAAGGTAAAATTTTATTTCCTTATACATGTGGCAGCGCATAAGGTACCTATTATGTGCATTATGATTGAATTGCTAGCCCATGAATGCGGGGATGTGCGTGTCTAATTACAGGTGTTGTCTCATGTCTCTTAGAATTAACCATTAGATATCACACTTTTATAGCACACTTGGTCAACCAGATCAAGCAGCACAACGCTAGCAACTGGACGTACGAAAACTTCTCATGAGGTCACTAATCCTTATATTACTCTCACATATGCATCATTAACCCATAAATTACATATACTTTCTTTTTGGGAATTTATAGTCTTAGAGTGGCGGTTGAGTGGGTTTCCCCTCGCCGACCGCAATTGTATCTCAAGATGATCATAAATGTTTAATTTACTATAGTCTTTAAAAAAACTCAAGTTTTATGTTCCAATAAATATATAAAGTTTTCAAATAAATTGTTAGGATCAAGCGCTTACCACTAGGCCAAAAGCTATAGCTATTAGCCACGGTGCAAATTTATTTCCTTATCATGTGACAGCGCAGAGTGCACCTATTATGTGCGTTAGTTCGGGCTGTTAGGCCCATTAGTCCGAGGAGTGTGTGTGTCTAACTGCTGGTGCTGTCTTATTTCCTTTAGAGATCAGTCTTACCCTTTCACGACCGTCGGTTCTATCCCTATTAGAGTTATTATCTGTTAAGATCTGGCGTCACACGTTTACAACCCACTTGACCAATCAGATCAAGCGGAACTACGTCAGCAGCTTGACGTACGAGAGCTTCTCAGGAGGTCACACATCTCAATACTGCTCTCATCCTTGCACGCTTAACTCAACAATCCCCCCAAGAGTATAAAAAATGCTTCCTGGGAGGCTCGAAACCTTAACCTCGCTGTGACACCAATTGTTATGATCAAACACTTACCACTAGGCCAAAAGCTATAGCTATTAGCCAAGGTGCAACTTTAATTTCTTATAATATGGCAGCGTAGAGTGCATCTATTATGTGTATTAGGATCGGGCTGTTAGGTCCATGAGTCCAAGGAGGGTGCGTGTCTAACTCCGGGTGCTGTCTTATTTTCCTTAGAGATCAGTCTTATCCTTTTCCGACCGTCGGTACTATCCCCAACAGAGATAGTATTATCCATTAAGATCTGGCCTCACACTTTTACATCCCACCTGGCCAATCAGATCAAGCGGCACTACTTCAGCAGCTTGACGTACAAGAGTTTCCCAGGAGGTTATCCATCCCAATACTGCTCTCACCCTTGCATGCTTAACATAAATATTTTTAAAAATAACAAATAAGATTCATGCCACCCATCAAATATTATATTGAGAAAATTAATAGATTATTTCCATCCATCAAAACCTTTTATATCAATATTGTTAGAAAATGTTCAGATCGCGACACGACATTTGAACTAACCATTTCGACAATGCGTGATCTGGTCAAGAATAAAGAAAGATAAATTGCAATAACTCTATTATTGAAAGGTTTTGAGCACCAAGAGTACATCGGGTATGTTCTGATAAAATCATACAGAAGTAACTCGAAGTACTCCCTGAAAATTGAAACTTGATTAAAAATAGTTCAGAAACATGTATGCAGTTCAGGTAAGCAGTAAATAAATTACTTAGACATTACGCAGAGGATTTGTTAATGGAAGTTCGAATCCTCCTATCTTCATAATGTGAGTCAGACAATACGCAAATGATTTGTTTATGGAAGTTTGAAACCACTGCTTCTACGTCTTCCCATTTCCAAACTGGAACGCTCTACTATAAGACTTTGATTTATACATAGCATGTACAAACCCACTCACATGTGACTTATCACACTGGCCAAACTGAGCTCATAGACTTCAATATTTGTGCACTTATTTTAATGTCTCCGTTAGAAAGACTAAATACACTAAGTTTAACATCTTCGTACCATGACAGAATTGATATGATTTTATTTACATTCACTTAGCTAATCTATTTTGCCCAGCTCTCATAATTATGAGTAAACGTGCGGGGTCATTTATCTATTCAGCTCAGCTCTCACATATCTCTTCATGCATTGACGTCTTCTTCGTGATCTTCAAGTGCAGCACGACGACATCTGCTGGTGCATGCACAACTTGATATTTTGTTCTGCTCTGAACCGCCACTCCGTGCATACATCAGCTTGTTGGTCTTTCATCGACTTCTCTTGAGAGTTTTTTCTGGTCTCATCGACGTCTCTCAGATACCCCTCCGTCTTCATCATTCAGTTTGTATAAATATAGCATATGTACTGATGTTACCATTAAACACAAGCTCCTAGTCGTAGAAAAGCTTCTGCAAAGTTTCTGTCATTGTATCCTTTCATCGTGCAGTAGTGGGTGATTCTATTTATTATCTTTATACTGCATATGAACTGATGTAGACGTATCAGATCAAATCAATTTGAACAACTTTAATTCAATCTTCGAGTAATGCTTGTTCAAACTGTTTTGTCCTTCTGAGTCGGTAGCCTATGCTGATATGGACTCCGCTCTGATTTATTCGTTTCAATTGAGCTCTTCTCTTCATATGTAAACTGATCTGTTACCAAGCTCCATTATGATCTGCACACAGAGCTACACTGCTCTCGTTCGCTTACTGTTATTTGTCTAATCTGTCTGTTCTGCTCTTTTTCTATTATGCTCTGGTTCTGATTGCTCTATTCTGATCTGCTCTTCGTATATTAACTAATATGAGCTGCTCTTGATCTCATCTGCTCTATTTTGTTTATGTTCTGATCCATCTGAGCTGAATTGTTTCTTTGAACTTCTATGTTGTTCTGATCTGCTGTTCTGATCTGCTGTTCTGATCTGTTCGGCTCTACTACTCTGAATTATTCTGCGTTGTTCTTTCTTTTTCTCAGCTGAACTACTCTAATCTGATTTCTTTTGTTCTGCGCTTCTAATATGATTTGTTACTACGCTTGCTCACTGAACAGAACTGCCCTGCACTTCAACTTATCTGAATTGCTCTTGTTATCTGAACTGATCGGTTCTTCTTTTCAACCGAGCTCAGCTCTTCATTTATATTGTACAATTCTTCAACTGATATTCTCGGCTCTAATATGATCTACTCGGCCTGCGCACTCAATTAAACTGTCAGAAACAAAACAACAAATTTTGTGTTTATCATATTAAGATATGTTCTATTTCGCGTAACCAACAAATATTCTTAAACGCAATAAGTACAATATAACCAAACTTTCACATTAACACGAAGATCTACTTTATAGATTAAAAATCAAATGAATACATAACTTAGACAAAAGAAAAGAATATCACATATCATAATACTATAAAAAGATTATGAAAATCTTATTCTCTCTGTTTTCTTTTATCTGTTTTTTTACAAGAAATCTTTCTCTTTCAACTTTTTACTACATGATGTTTCGAAAAATATAACATGAAAAGATATCAAGATAGAGGAAAAATATCTTGTCATTGTAATTTATTGCAGAGTAATGCACAATCAAATTTGATACAGGTTATGTCTGCATATTTAAAGCATAGATAAAACCAACATATATAAGAGCTCGGACTAATAACGACAATATAATCTAAACGAGTATACTACATGAATAAAAGTACTTTTAAATGTAATATCTTAGTATTTCTGTAGTAAACATTTATTATGCAAGCCTGTAATGATAAACTACCCAATATGCATATTTATGTAATAGTAGTATTTTACCTGTACGATGCACCGACAGTATCTGAAATAGTTTCTTAAACAAAAATTCATCCTGTTAAACTGATCGTCATTTACCGTGGTTAATCATCTTTTCATATATCAATTATGATAAATTTTTGTTACAATTTAAATCAAAATATAAACTTTTTGATTGATCATATTCCTACTCTATTTTTTTTATTTTCAAAACATGTATTTTGAATTTTAATATATTTTCACTTAACATATATGTTATATCATTAGGTTCAAACTAACACGTTGTTTTCATATTTTTAGAAAATATTTAAACAAATTATGTAATTAGTTGATTGGATTTTAAATATAATACAATATCTATGCCATAAGTTGGTCGAGTTATTAAATAATCAAATTTATGTTTTGCAAAATTATCTTTCTCATATTAAGACATCTTTATCTGATATTATTAAATACAACAATTTAGTTAATTTAAATATTAAACACATAAAATATATGTAAGATTTAAACTGACATAATTTTTTCGTATTTTGTGGTAATCATGTTGAAAATTCTGTAAAAAGTGACCACTTGAAACATATCAAAATCTTTAACTTTGTCAAGTAGATATATGTATATAAAATATGTTAATTGTAAACTAAACAAGTTATTATACAATTTTTAACATAATAATAACACTATCCTATAAGTAAGCTTGACACAGAAAGACAACAGCAAACAAGTTAATAAAAAGAACCGTTCAAATAATTTTTTAAATGCGAAAAATAGATTAATGAAAATATCAAATAAGATATAATAAGAAATAATAATAACAACGACAATGACAAGGAATAATAATAATAACTTGAAAATAATCATCGACATTGATGTAGAAGAATAATATCTTCATATACTAAAATCATCGCTACCAACGAAAAAAATAACGAAGTTATTACAGATAACACCATCTACTCTTGCTATTTATTTTTATGTAACTTTAATTATTAGTAGTTGGTTTTTTATCTTTGTAATAAAACCAATGAGTAACTTGCTTATTAAAGTAATTTAACTTTAAATATGTTTTATGTTGAAAATATTAGGATCGGATCAGAACACGTCGTGCAAGGGGACAACATGATAGATAGCGCTTTTAAAACAATATTTTAAAAAGCAACGAGATAACGGGCACTGTCAGACCCACGATCTGAATAAGAATGAACTTGGATTGACTCATATTCTTGAAATGTTTTGAGCCCGAGAGATATAGGCACTGGTATGAAATACCAAGTGGAAAATACCCGACATGTAAACTGAAACTTAAAATAAGTTTAAACATGAATGCAGTTTAGTAGTAGCCGTATTCTGAAACACGAAAAGAAATCATTGGCTTATCAAATTATCTATCGAGCCACGAAGCTGGTACCGAGAAAGAGGCACTTCTATCTCTACGAATACTACAAACACAACGTTTTACGTTTTCGTGCCAAGACAGAATAAGCAAGATTTGATTTTATATTCACTCATCTGATCTGATTCGCTCGACTCTTGTATATTACGAGTGAATGTGTGTGAGAAATATTTTTAGAGTGTGTGCTCTTAATTGTAATCTCACACATTGTTTTCTTTTTCATGATCTTCAGGACATTATGACAAAATCTGCTGGTGCACAGTTGATTTTTCTATTCTCGTCCGAACCGGCACTCCGTGCACCATCATTATTTTCTTCGTCATCAGTTCAGGTGTATATAAAGTCTCTCATCTGGTATAATTGATGGACATAAGTTTATAACCATTCAAAAGGCTCATATAAAGTTTTGACATTGATGTCCTTGTCATCTTTTTACTGTACAGGATTGGATGAGGGTATTTGAACTTTATCTGCACTGAACTGACGTTTTGTTGTACTGACAAATCAGTTTGAACATCTTATATTCAGTCTGAGTAATTCTTGTGAAACTGCTTTGTCGTTTCGAACTGGTAGCCTGTGCTGATATGATCTGAACTCCGTTCTGATCTGTTTGTTGAATAAACTCTTCTGCTCTTATACGAACTGATCTGATGCGAATCTTCGACATGATCTGATCATTGAACTACACTCCTCTCATTTGTTCTGTATCATCTGCTCTACGTATCTGAATTGTTCTCATCTGGACTGTTCTATGCTGCTCTTGTTAACTGAATGCTCATCTACTCTCATTTGAACCGTTCTATTCTGACTGATCTATTCTGTTCTATTCTGCTACGATCTGATCTGCTCTTCGTATCTAATCTGAGCTACTCTGAACTATTTATCTCACCTGTTCTATTCGGTTATGTTATGTTCCCATCCGTTCTTATCTGAACTGAGTTGTTCTGAGCTGATTCTGTTATGATCTCATCTAATCACTATGAGCTGATTCTGAACCATACACTGCTCTGATCCGATTCAGTTGTTCTGAATTGTTCTGCTATCTGAACTGATCTATCGTGGCCGATCTGTTATTCTCAACTCTAAACTGATCGGCTTTTCTCCTCAACCAAGCTTAGTTCTTTGTTTATACTATACAGTTTTTCAGCTCTGTCTGCTCTGATTCCAACTTGGCATGTATGCTCAAGTAAACAGATTACAAATGTAATAACAAGTTTTGTATTAATAAAAATTAAGATCCGATCTGTTTCACAGTTCCAGCATTTTCGATATTAAAAGGGTAAATTTAATATGAATTTTTCATTAAATATTTAAAATCATCATATAAGGATAAAATCTGTACAAAAATTGAGTAAGTTGTAGCAAATTTTGTTGGAATGCAATAATTATCCCTGTTAGGTAGAACGATCGAACCGTGATGCTTGTGTTATTATACGGTTTAAAAGATTGAAATTGCACCGTTACCACCGGCTATAACTTTTGGTAAAGCGGAAAACGCTCGATCCTAAAAAAATGTTTTTTAATTTGTTTTTAAAATTTACAAATATTAAATTAAAACATATTCTATATTTTTAATATTTAATACGTTGTTTTCTCATGAATGCATCGAATAATGTATTTATAAATATATATATACAATTAATATTTTATTTTTCTTATATATAACATTTATATTTATTTATTACGATGTTTCGTACAATATATTTAGAAATAAATTTTAGGCTGAAAAAATAACTTCTAGCAGTCTACACTGGTTTTGTATATATGACAATGATTAGTTAATATGATAATTATGATAAAACCCCGGGGGCGTTTTCGTCTCACCAAAGGCCACTCCCCTGCTCCAAGCTCCATTTCTTGCCATCTCAAAAACCCCACACAAAACCCTAACCCGTCTGTACATTCTTAAACCCTCACTCTGATCGCCATAAATTTTAATAATGTACGCCCTCAACCATTCCCGATCGCGTCTCTGCGCAACCCTTTCCAGGAATTATCGCCGATTATCCTCTGCCGTCGGAACAGAACCTCCAAAAGAAGCAATAATTTCATCCTCGATTATTGGCAATCAGCCTCCTCCACCGCCCATTGAGGCCCCGACTTCGCCTCAGGTCGCCGGTGATAAGAAGAATTCTTGGAGCTTACTCAAGTACGGCCTCATTGCCGCTGTTACTGGTGGCTTTGTCACTGCTGGCTATGCTACCTATGGTTCGTTTCATTCAGCATTTCTTCTGGGCTATATTTTGAAATCGATGTGATATTCCTGTATTTTACTTAATCAGTTGACCTATTCGTTTAAAACTGACAGCTTAACTATGATTTCCCCGATTTGTAATTGGAATGTTGTATAATCAAATTTGTAATGTACTGTCGCTGACCATTTGGAAACTATTTTGTCGGATAATGAGGAATTTAGAAAAGGAAAGCGGGACATTTTTTATGATGACTTGGAAAATAATTACTAGGTTTCTGTCTGAGTGCAATGTTGTCTTGAGATTGAGAATGTGTAAGTGGAGAAACAATCGCCAATATGTTGGTTTTATGATTCGCTTATGTATTCTACCTAGAATCCACACATGTTTTGATGGACAAATTACTAGGTTTCTGTCTGAGTGCAATGTTGTCTTGAGATTGAGAATGTGTAAGTGGAGAAACAATCGCCAATATGTTGGTTTTATGATTCGCTTATGTATTCTACCTAGAATCCACACATGTTTTGATGGACAGGGATGCGTAGATCAATCCTTTACAAGTGGATTAAAAGTTCAGTTTTTGTGCACTCTATTGAATGGGTTTCTTTACTTGTCTATGGATTTATTATAATTGGTCTATATATTTTTGGTAAATTAGAAAATAATACTATATAAAGTTTTCAGATGGCTGTTGCATTAGGATGCTGCTCTATTCTGAATTCACTGATTCATGGTGCTGTGACCCTAAGTTCTCTCTTTGAACTGTGTTTGCAAGATTCTTTTTAGTTCTTGTGTTGTGTGATATGAGGCTTGCATGTGTCTGTATCTTATATATTGTCTTACATCTTTGACTTCGATATGAGTTTCTGATTGAATCTAAGTGGAAATTGTATGCAGCATACTCATTGGATGAGGTTGCGCAGAAAACAAAGGCCTTCCGTGGCTCTGCAAATTTTAATATTGGGGAAGATGCATCTGCTTACGACGTGCGTCTAACAGTTCTCTCCATTTACTTTTGGCCACTCCCATGATGTAGAAAAAGTTGATATTGTTACCGATTATTTATCTATTTTTAACAAGTTATTACCCTTTATTTCTGATCACTTTGAAATAGTCTGGTTGGGAAGTTATTAAATTATGTGGGCAGCTATTTTTTAATAAAAGATAGTCGACCTAGATGTCTACATGTGCGAGCCTTCTTAATATGTTTCATCTTTGGAGGCTTATGCTTCTGTTGCTGATGTAGTATTTGAGATTGTAATCACTAAAGAAGTAGAGTTGATAAATTAAAAAATGGTTTGTGCAGACATTTCAATCTTATGCCCGGGCTGCTGCAGTGACAGGTGAAATTCTATTATCATTATTGTTTTCATTCTCTCCACATTTTCAGACAAAAAAAAATTAAATTCATTTATGATAATTTTTTTCTTTTATGAGTTCACCACTAATTCAGCTGTTATGATCTTGTCTGTTTTTTCATGATGCTTTTCATTCATGTTGACATATTGCAGTGCCTGCCAAGTTAATTGACATGTACCTTGACCTCAGGAGGTTAACTGAAGAACACGTTCGGGTAACTAATAGCATTTTCACAACTTAAATAACTAGTTTCTTAAACTATTATTATTTTTTTATCCCTTTTTACACTTTTTATTGCTTCATCACAGGGTTTTACTGAACCAACATCTGACAAGCTCCTGCCAGATTTGCATCCTTTGGAGCAACATGTTTTCACCCTTGTTCTTGATCTGAACAAAACATTAATTTTTTCTGATTGGAAGGTGTGTTTTTGTTATTTCTTTCTTGTCACACTCTAATGTTAACAGTCTACTTTACTTTCATTTGGTTTCTCTTCCTTTGGAGGTTGATTTCATGAATTTTGTCTTTCCCGTCATTCTTGTTCAGATGTGACTTACTTGACATTGTGATTTGTTGTCTTTTTGTCCCTCTGAAGCGTGACCGAGGGTGGAGAACATTCAAAAGACCTGGAGTAGATGCTTTTTTGGAGCATTTAGCTCAATTTTATGAAATCGTTGTATATTCAGATGAGCTAAGTATGGTATGTTTAATGTTTAAGATATGTGGGCTATGGAAACATTTTCCCCATTATATTCGTCATTTTCTTGGTATCTCTTAAGTTTTCTATATTTTTCTATCTGGTCATTTCAGTATGTTGATCCTGTTGTCGAAAGACTGGATCCAAAGCACTGTATTCGCTATAGGCTTTCAAGGGGTGCAACGAGATACACAGATGGAAAACACTTTAGGGTAGATACATTCACGCTGAGTTTTAGGAATATTCTTATCCATGGTTTTTGGTTTTTCTTTGCTATATTTTTGTTCCTTTTTTAAAATTATGAGCAATCCTACTGCAGGACCTTTCAATGCTTAACAGGGATCCCGCAAAAGTTATATACATTAGTGGCCATGCCCTGGAGAGTTGTCTTCAGCGTGAAAATTGTGTTCCAGTAAAAGAGTGGCAAGGCGAAGCAGATGACACTGTCCTTTTGGATCTTATTCCATTCCTTGAATGTAAGAATTCCTCTCGCAGTGAATCTCACAAAATCTACATTATCTTTGGGGATTTTTATTCCAGTCTTTATTGCTTGAAATAAACAGGGAGCATTGTTTGAGTGCAGATGTTGCTAAACACAGACCGGCTGATATTCGAACTGTTCTAGCCTCATATGAAGGGCGTGATATTGCCAAAGAGTTCTTGGAACGTTCCAAAGAGCATCAAAGGTTTGTTTTTCGTTATGCGTGTTATGATAATGCTGCCTTGTTCAATTCATTGATCTTATCCTGCTTTCCATATTATTCAAATATCCTCTTATTTTTTAAAATAAAATGTGTTTCTCTGAGAGTGTTTGGGAGAGGTAAAATTTCGTCTGAACGTGTGAAAGATTTGGACACTCTGTCTAAAATTATTTCTCAGCAATGGATCTTTGTCGATACCTCTGTTGTATTCATTACTGTTGAACTGCTACAAAGATTTCGACATATATTTGCTTGATGTTCAGGAGGATGCAAGAGCAAAAGCAGCACAGTCGTTTCTGGAGACGTTAGATGGATATCAGTAAGCCGGGGCTCGTAAAATGAAGAAACAGGTGGAATGGTTCTGTTCTGCATGCATCCTCGAACAAAAGCTGCGTCTCTTATCCCATTGCGGTGATTGGTATTAAAATGGTCAAAGAAACTTGTGGTGTTTTCTCAACGAGCTGTGTCTTTAGTTTTTTGTTTCCTTTTTGCTGTATAAGGTGAATATAGAATATCGAAAGCTGAATAGCTAATAATTGTAATTCTTTTCACTCTGTAGGGAACTCCTATCTGTATTTCTTGCTACTGCAGTGTTCTAGGAAAGATGAAATAGCTAAACAATTGAATTCTGTCGGAGATGGTTTTGCATGTCAATGGAGAATTTTTTGAATAAGTTTCGAGGCTCTCAGTAGTATTATGAGTGTGATTTTCGATTAGTTGAGTCGATAGTTATTTTTTACCCATTTTTGTTACGTTTGGGATGTTTATCAGTTCGTTTCTAATTTCATTTCTCCGGTTTGGAAACGGAAATGGGTCTCAAATGGCCGACTTTTTTTGAACCTCGGCATTTTCCCAAAATTTTTATTATTTTTGCATATGTTATTTCTTTTAAGTGTATTAGTTTTAATTACAATAAAGGTATATTATTTTTATTTAACGATCTAGTTATCAAAATTAATTATATTACATGTGATTATAAATTATAAATCCCTTATTTAATGCTTTTACAAAAAATATCGGTTGTTTGTTACATGTTACTATAATTTTATTTGCCAATTGACATTTTTATGCATCCATTGTACTTCCTTGTGTGCATTGACGTGGTAGCGAATTTACCTCACACCTAATTTCAAGGATAAGATTGTTAAATGATTAATAAACGAGTGATAAAAAAACGCGATAGATAAGAATATAGGGTGAATTGCTCAGAAATCCCCATGACCAAACTTAAATTATTCACCAGTCCCCATGTCAGTAAAACTATGTTTTCACTCCCTGACCCAAAAGTTTTTTTTGTCTTCAGTACATTTTCACCACAATTTTACCTATTTACCCTAAAAAATATGCACATATGATTATTTTCTTTACTCCATTGATTTCTTTACCTATTTACTCAACTGCTTAAACATCTTTTCTTTTCCTCTGTTCAGATTGTTCTTTACGTCTGATTCATCTTTATGGATTCAACGTCTGTTTAATTTCTTCATTGTCTGCTACGACTGGTTCCTCTTTGTCTTTGGTTTAATTCTCTTCTCGTCTGGTTCATTCTCCTTGCAGCGTCTCGTCAGTTCTGTTCAGATGTGACTTACTTGACATTGTGATTTGTTGTCTTTTTGTCCCTCTGAAGCGTGACCGAGGGTGGAGAACATTCAAAAGACCTGGAGTAGATGCTTTTTTGGAGCATTTAGCTCAATTTTATGAAATCGTTGTATATTCAGATGAGCTAAGTATGGTATGTTTAATGTTTAAGATATGTGGGCTATGGAAACATTTTCCCCATTATATTCGTCATTTTCTTGGTATCTCTTAAGTTTTCTATATTTTTCTATCTGGTCATTTCAGTATGTTGATCCTGTTGTCGAAAGACTGGATCCAAAGCACTGTATTCGCTATAGGCTTTCAAGGGGTGCAACGAGATACACAGATGGAAAACACTTTAGGGTAGATACATTCACGCTGAGTTTTAGGAATATTCTTATCCATGGTTTTTGGTTTTCTTTGCTATATTTTTGTTCCTTTTTTAAAATTATGAGCAATCCTACTGCAGGACCTTTCAATGCTTAACAGGGATCCCGCAAAAGTTATATACATTAGTGGTCATGCCCTGGAGAGTTGTCTTCAGCGTGAAAATTGTGTTCCAGTAAAAGAGTGGCAAGGCGAAGCAGATGACACTGTCCTTTTGGATCTTATTCCATTCCTTGAATGTAAGAATTCCTCTCGCAGTGAATCTCACAAAATCTACATTATCTTTGGGGATTTTTATTCCAGTCTTTATTGCTTGAAATAAACAGGGAGCATTGTTTGAGTGCAGATGTTGCTAAACACAGACCGGCTGATATTCGAACTGTTCTAGCCTCATATGAAGGGCGTGATATTGCCAAAGAGTTCTTGGAACGTTCCAAAGAGCATCAAAGGTTTGTTTTTCGTTATGCGTGTTATGATAATGCTGCCTTGTTCAATTCATTGATCTTATCCTGCTTTTCATATTATTCAAATATCCTCTTATTTTTTAAAATAAAATGTGTTTCTCTGAGAGTGTTTGGGAGAGGTAAAATTTCGTCTGAACGTGTGAAAGATTTGGACACTCTGTCTAAAATTATTTCTCAGCAATGGATCTTTGTCGATACCTCTGTTGTATTCATTACTGTTGAACTGCTACAAAGATTTCGACATATATTTGCTTGATGTTCAGGAGGATGCAAGAGCAAAAGCAGCACAGTCGTTTCTGGAGACGTTAGATGGATATCAGTAAGCCGGGCCTCGGTAAATGAAGAAACAGGTGGATTTTGATAATGAAAGCCTTTGGATGGTTATGTTCTGCATGCATCCTCGAACAAAAGCTGCTTCTCTTATCCCATTGCGGTGATTGGTATTAAAATGGTCAAAGAAACTTGTGGTGTTTTCTCAACGAGCTGTGTCTTTAGTTTTTTGTTTCCTTTTTGCTGTATAAGGTGAATATAGAATATCGAAAGCTGAATAGCTAATAATTGTAATTCTTTTCACTCTGTAGGGAACTCCTATCTGTATTTCTTGCTACTGCAGTGTTCTAGGAAAGATGAAATAGCTAAACAATTGAATTCTGTCGGAGATGGTTTTGCATGTCAATGGAGAATTTTTTGAATAAGTTTCGAGGCTCTCAGTAGTATTATGAGTGTGATTTTCGATTAGTTGAGTCGATAGTTATTTTTTACCCATTTTTGTTACGTTTGGGATGTTTATCAGTTCGTTTCTAATTTCATTTCTCCGGTTTGGAAACGGAAATGGGTCTCAAATGGCCGACTTTTTTTGAACCTCGGCATTTTCCCAAAATTTTTATTATTTTTGCATATGTTATTTCTTTTAAGTGTATTAGTTTTAATTACAATAAAGGTATATTATTTTTATTTAACGATCTAGTTATCAAAATTAATTATATTACATGTGATTATAAATTATAAATCCCTTATTTAATGCTTTTACAAAAAATATCGGTTGTTTGTTACATGTTACTATAATTTTATTTGCCAATTGACATTTTTATGCATCCATTGTACTTCCTTGTGTGCATTGACGTGGTAGCGAATTTACCTCACACCTAATTTCAAGGATAAGATTGTTAAATGATTAATAAACGAGTGATAAAAAAACGCGATAGATAAGAATATAGGGTGAATTGCTCAGAAATCCCCATGACCAAACTTAAATTATTCACCAGTCCCCATGTCAGTAAAACTATGTTTTCACTCCCTGACCCAAAAGTTTTTTTTGTCTTCAGTACATTTTCACCACAATTTTACCTATTTACCCTAAAAAATATGCACATATGATTATTTTCTTTACTCCATTGATTTCTTTACCTATTTACTCAACTGCTTAAACATCTTTTCTTTTCCTCTGTTCAGATTGTTCTTTACGTCTGATTCATCTTTATGGATTCAACGTCTGTTTAATTTCTTCATTGTCTGCTACGACTGGTTCCTCTTTGTCTTTGGTTTAATTCTCTTCTCGTCTGGTTCATTCTCCTTGCAGCGTCTAATCTCAAATATTTCTTCTGCTGTCAACACCATCGATCTGTCAAATACCAGTCGTATACTACAACCAGCAGGTATACTACAATCAGCAGGTATACTACAACCAACAGGTATACTACAACCAGCAGGTACAAAAGAACCAACTGCTGGTTCCCAAACAACGCTAAAACAAATCACAAAGCAAACCAACGGCTGGTTGTCAAAACGGCGTCGCGCCAACTTACTCAAACGACGTCGCTTAGGATACGCAATTCTTACTACCAGCAGCTGGGTATCCAGTCGCAAGAACAAAGCAACGCACAACAAAACGACATCGTAGAACACTACCTACGACTGGTTCTCAACCAAAAGCTGGACAACCAGACGACTGGTTTAAACATCGCGGGAATTCCTCCAAAAGCTGGTACCAATCGCGACATCTAAAACGCAGCGTTGCAACTAATCAAAACGGCGTCGCACAGCTGATGTCATCAAATCTGCTCGATAACTCTCGCGCAATACCAGCCGCAAGCTACAGTAGCGCACAAATCTCTCGCAGCTGGACAACTAGTCGCAACATTCAAACGACGACATTTCCTTCTCGCGCTACAGTGATGTTGACCCGCGTTGACATCTGCTTCGACTGAACAACCAGCAGGCACACACGCGCGATCAGCTCTCTCACTAGCGCTACGCCAAAACGACGTCGCTCCAACTTATTCAAACGACACCGTATCCAACCCGATACAAAATACGCTAAACCAGCGACTGGTATTTCAAGCGCTACCAGATCTCTCCAAACGACGGCGTTTTGGTATCTCAAGTTGCCAAATAAACTCTACGACTGGTTTTCACTAAACAACCAGCTCTTACCACAAAAACCAAAATACGAAGACTTCCAGAATTTTTCCAAATGCTATTTCAGACCCGAAAATGCCAACCAAACTTACAAACAGAGATCTAAACCACCAGAAATCTCTAAAAACGGATACATGCCAACAATTAAATCTTTATTACAAATCCAGGTCTCACATTTCTCCCCCACTAAAAAGGGTTTCGTCCACGAAATCAAACAACAATTCTGGCACAACATTACAGCAACAGAAAAATACAAACAGAACTCGCCCAACACAAGGCCAAGAGTTCAAAATAACTGAGCAAACACATCACAACCACTAGGGAAGAACACATCACAATCACAGTAACATGTTTTGTGTAAAGAAATCATCATAAAGACGTGAGATTTGTTTCATTACTGTGGAGATGAGAGGGAAAAGAAATCAATGGAGTAAAGAAATCATCCTATGTGCATACTTTTGAGGGTAAATATGTAAAATTATGGTGAAAGGGACTGAGGACAAAAAAAACTTTTGGGTCAGGGAGTGAAAACATAGTTTTACTGACATGGGGACTGGGGACTAATTGAAGTTTTGTAATGGGGTTTTACTAGCAATTTACCGAAGAATATATGGGATTGTTGAAAGATTAATAAATTAGTGATAAAGAAAATTTGATAGATGAGTATGTGTAATATATGGTGATAAAATATATTATGTTCCGTATGTTTCTGAATATGATTAATTAAGAGGTCTTTGGTATTATGCTCAAAATGCCATTAAAAGTGTTTGTCGAGTTTTTCTTTTCTTTTTGGTCGTGTTTTTTCATTTTTTTTGTTTTGGTAGGACAAAGGTTTTTTGGGAATACAATAAGTGTTTAAATGTGGAACCTCAGTCCTTGGGTGTAGGCGTGTCTATCTGTTGTTGTAGATGCAATTGAGTATATCCGCACACTGCATGAAGAAGAAAGAATACTTCAAGCTGAGATTTCAGAGCTGGAAAATGGGAGATCATCAAATAGCCCAATGTGTGATTTTGATCAAGAATTCTGTTCTAGGGCAAAGAGAACAAGAATCGATCATGGATCAAGATGCAATTCATCTCCTCTTGAGGTTCTTGAGGTGGGTTTTTCTGTTGCGAGGCAAAAACTTTTGAGGACAATAAATCACCTGAGTTTGATTCACATAGATTGTAAAGCATTATTAATTATTGGGAATGCCCGTTGGACAACTTGTAGACTAATTGTGAATCAAATATTTGTAACTGAACTAACCTGAAGGAGCAGGGCCCAATTGAATTTGCTAAAAGTCCATGGACAGATCAGCAACAAAAAGACTTTCAACGGATTTTCAATCTGGACCGTCCATTAATGTAGGTAGATGCTAGCCGTTGTTTAGATCCCGTTTTTAGTATTGCGCCCAGTGTATATCCTACGATCCGACATGGCATTAAACTGGACTTAAAATCCGTTTTTCACGTCCGAGCTATAAATATCCGAAACTCGGAACTCAGGGCGGAGGATAATAATTACAAAATCACCACAGTCGGAGGACAGTGAGCTTCGAATATTTTGAGAGTAAGCTTCCGAATCCGCCTTACGTATTTGATCATCTTGCTTCATTTCTATTTGTTGATTTCAGAAATTTCTGTGTTTCTACTTTGGTATGATTTTCGTCCCTTTGTCTAATTTGATTGATTTCAAAAATTTGCATCTTTTCGGTTTAGGGTTTTGCGTTGTTTATGAAAAAGTTCTAATTTTTTTTCGCTATATACTGCCTTTTTGGTTGAAGCTCAAGTTTTGTTTTAACTTTGTTGATGGGATGACAATTCTCGACTGCGATCTTGGGGTAATTGTTCGGGCTTGTAAGCTCTTCTGCGTAAGCGTGGATTTTACGCGTAGTTGTTTGTAATGTGTTAGCGGTGTGCATATCGAATTCAGTTTTGCATGCTATATTTTCCTCTTTGCAGGTTTAAGCTGAGTGCCATCCTGATTTGCATTCGAGTTGGAGATATATATTCCTTTTCTTTACAAGAATTTTTCTTTCTTGTTTACTTTCCAATTTAGTTACTACGGTGATTAGTCTGAATTCTGTGTTTGTATATATGTGCAGTTTATTTTCGAATCTCAAACGCTTGTTTTGGTAAGGTCAATTTCTTGCGCTAGGAATTGTTATGGGTGAGGGAGATTTGTTACCTGATGAGCCTGAGTCATTGGAAAATGGGAATACTGAGTTGGAGGAGAAGACGGGGGCTGTGAAAGAGGAGCATAATGGTGAAATGGCTGCAAAAGGAGAGGACAACATAGATGATAAGAAGGTTGAGGCTCATAATATGGATGTGGATGAAGAGATCAATGAACCCATGGAAATTGAAGATACAGTCAAAGACGAAGAGGTAGTGAAAGAAGGGAAGAATAATGGAGAAGAGGAAGAAAATAAAGAAGAAGATAACCTAGCAGTTGTTGAAGAAGGGAAGGTGGAAGACAATGAAGCCAAGGAAGAACTAATAGATGAAGATGCCATTGAGAAAATCCAGGAGACTGGAGAAAAGGTTGAGGAGGGAGTTGATGGAGCGGAAGGTGAGGAAAGGTCTGAAGAGCCTAAAGCAGAGAAAGGTTTGATGAAGAAGCGTCCGAGAACGAAGAATGAAGCTAGCAAAAAGGACAAGACTAAGAAAACGGAAACTGTAGACAAGAAGCAGAAGCCTGAAACATCAATTGGAAAAAAGGATACTGTAGACAAGAAGCAGAAGCCTGAAACATCAAACCAAAAAAAGGAAACTGGAGACAAGAAGCAGAAGCCTAAAACATCAAATGAAAAACAGGTCGAAGAACATGAGACAGCAACAGAAAAAAAGGAGGATCCAAAAACTCCAGTGACCTACACAACTGACCGGCCGGTACGTGAACGGAAATCAGTCGAAAGGTTGGTGGCCACCATTGAAAAGGATGCGGCCAAGGAATTCCATGTCGAAAAGGTATTGCCTTTTGGTCTGTACTATGTTTTTACATGACCCTGTGATAAATCCGATCCTTCAATTTATGAAATGCCTATGGCTTATCGTTGAAGTGAAATTTGCCCCTTGGCTTATTGTTGTTATATGTGGCAGGGTCGTGGAACTGCACTAAAAGATATCCCAAACGGTACACTTTTATATAATTATGTTGCCTCTTTTAAGTACTCCTATTTAGACCAAGCTTGATACTCATGTCAACTGCATTATTATCCTGTTTCTGTACATCCTTTTTTAGTTGATCGCCACAGTAGCTGGCCTATGTTTCTTGAGCACCATCGTAGAGCATTTATTAGCGAATCAAATTTGTTATGGGCCTCAAACATAAAATGTATATTGGTCGTGTGCAACCATGCAGCGAGGATAACTGAATGATGCACCTTCAATTTCATTGTCATTTATTTTTGTAATTTCACCTGTGATTATATGAATTGTTTCCAAAATCGGATGTAATGAAATTCTGGACACTTACAATTCACTAGTGTCTGACGACCTTGTGGAATTTATGGAGTTTTGTGGGTTCTAGAGAAATTAACTAGTTGGATTAGCATTTCATCTTGCAAAAATTTCTTACACTGCTCAATGAATTCTCAGTTTGTTTTTCTTTGTGTGTGTTTACTTTTTATATGAGAATTTGATAAATTTATAATTGAACGATTGATAAGGGAATAAATTACTTTAAGATAAAACAGGAATGTATTATTAAGTTTAGCTTCACTGAGAATTTTTATTTGCCAACAGAATACTAAATTTTCTTTTGCTCGCTCTAGAATCAAAGAATGTAATACAAGCTCTAAAGATCTTTCATGAAACAAAAATCTATATGATGATCTACACCTTAAAAGAGATGCAAACACCATGCATGTAAAAATATACATTGAGCTCCAAACCCTTTTTTGACTTATACTGAACCTATAGATATCAATTTCACTAGCTAAAGGTGGTTTAGACTAAGAAAGCACAAAACGCTAATCATGCTATAGAATGCTAGAGCATGATGAAAGTAGACTGTTTCACCCTTATTAACAATCTAACTCTTCCACTCACTAGAACTTCACGTAGCTTGTTATGTATGATGAGATGAATTGAGGAAAATAGGGTGATGAGAAATGGGCTATGTCTGAGGGCAAATTTGGATACTGTGACTATGAACTTGGCACTAATTGCTCCGAGTTTATCAATTGACCCAATAATGTGATACTCTTATTTTTTCCTTGAGAAATGCCTCGAGAAATTCTGAGAGCAGAGAATTATGAACATTATTCATAGTTCGTACATTCTCGATGATTTCCATGTATGTTAATAGAGCGGAATAAGAACTTGATCTCTTGATGTGTTGATCATGATTTTTTCCTTCTAAAAAACATTCGTGCTTTAAAATCTCTTTTAGCTTCAGAAGCATAATGAGCAGAGAAAAATTGCATTGGTCATATGCTCTCTCTCATCGTCATTAAGAATTTGGACAAGCACTACATAATAGGCTCCTTCATTGAATTAACATTTATGTTGCAAAAAAATTACATTAAAGTATACCAACGTGTTTCTAAACAGATTCTATATTTTTTAATTTATTCTATAAGACATGAAACTCATTGATAAAGATAAATATATAATTTGAAGATAAAATGTCCATTGGATCAATTATTCAAATCTATGTACTGACATCCCTTGTTGAATACCTAATCGCGATACATATAAATTTAAATAGTTGGGAGAGAGATGCATGTTTGTGTTTCTTTGGCTGTCTATTTGGCCCTTTCTTTATATAGCTCCCAAGGTCCTGCCCCAAAACCACATCGTACTGAAAAACCATGGCCAAATCCTTTTTTTTTTTGGTTTCAGTTCCAAAAAGGAATGTGAACCAAGAACTTATGATTGGTTATGGTTCACAAAATTAAGAAATCGAAACAATCTTGTGTGTAACTGTAGCCGAAGCCATAAATTAGTATTAACTTTTAAGATATTGTGATATGCATGGATAATTAGTTCCCATAATTAAACTACTTAGCTTATACGAATTAAATTTAATCCCTACTTTTATTATAATTTTAATAAAGAATTAAATGCTCATACTAATTTGTAATACAAATGCGAATAACTAATTCTAATGGGTTTATTACCTTGAGTTATCTTGGTACTATCTTCTTGACTTCGAAATTTCTGGAGTAATTCAGTTTGAATATGATTAATTGCAACAAAACTAGAACCGCAACTGTCAGGCAATTGGACCAATCAAATGGTTTTTCTTCTGGTTCTATCTTTCATTGGAATGGAACCGGAACTATAAATGTTGGTTTCAGAGTTGTCGTCACTATTCACAAGTAGTTGCCATATCACTAACGTCACATACAATAGTGTTACTGGATATCGTAAAATGTGATATCTTGTTCATCATCTTTGCAATAATATACCAACTTGGGATAGTGTTTGGGGTTCTCTATTAGCCAAACCTCCTGTCACTAAACTCCCATCATTCTCTGGCATTCTCCGACAAAGTATATGATTTTACTTCCTTTTTAGTTACGGTACTCACTCTAAAAAGGAAAATATGACTACGCAAAATATATAATTGTCTATAAAATTTGGGAATGATGCAGTTATGTGGGTTTGATAATAGGAAATTATTGGGAAATTTCTTTTTGAAGACTCCCCACCACCAATTTGTTTTTGACTAGATTCTAAAATTTGTCCTGAAAAACTCTAATTTCTTCTAATTAGTTCTTTAGATATGCTATTTGTTTGCAAAGTCATCACATATACGACGTAGAATGCTTCTGAATAATAAATCATGCAATTGTTTGAATGCATTAAACTACCTGATTTATGAGGAATAGATTAGACCATATTGCTAACATAATCAAGAGACTCTAATCACCTCTAATTTTTCATAATAGGAAACGATGATGTATCATAAGTGAAGAAAAAATGATAGTAAGTACGAGTAACGGAATAGTGGTACGCAATTCAAAATAGATTAACAACTTATATGACTCAAGTATTTCGATAAATAGGAGAGTTTTGAAATCCTTATGTTTCCGTGTAACACCCCATATTTAACGACGGTCTTAAGTGCACCAACACTAGTCTTTTTAGCATATTTTGTCCTCACTTACACTAACCCTTAGAAACTTCCCAAGTGGTCGCTTGTCCCATAATTGCTTCAAATCAAGCACGCTTAACTTTATAGTTCTTAAGTGACGAGCAACCGAAAAAAAGATGCATCTTGTTGGTAGTACCAACTAAATCTTATAAAGCCTCCTCACTTTACATTCCCGTACCTGCCTAGTCGTGGAATCCCTAGAGAGAAGTGTGGGATCTGTTCATATCGGCCTTTACCTAGAAGCGCCTTCTATGACCCAAGAGAGCTTAAAAAAATGCAGATCTTTAGTATCATCCTCGATATCGAGATATACCATAAGACCAATAATGCTTTCGAGATCTTGCTATCATCTTCTTTGCATAAAAGGATTAATATTTCTCATTAAAGTCGGTTGATTAGGGTAAAATTGTAACCGTGCAATCTCTTGGCACCGGTAATCACTCTCCGCCCTCTCATCAGCCCCGGTTGTTGCATTCCGGATCAAGCATGAAGCTCAAAGTTTAATCCTTTCCCAGCACGCTTCCGAACAAAATTCGGCACTATTGTTCGGTAAGGGAGTGCCATGAACAGATCCCATATGTATAAGCTAGTTAAACTATGTAACATTATGTGCTGAACTGATTAACTTTCAGTTACATGATCACATACAATGCATTTAAATTTTTTTCATCGTATTTAGGTTTCGGAGTTACAATTTGAAAACCACATTTATAAGCAAACAGAAGGTAATTCTTAATTTCATATCTTCAGGCTACTTAAAGCAATTAATGGATTTCATTTTATACTACATTGCATCAGATTCAGTATAGCAATTAAAGCAATTGTAATTATGCTTGCCAAAATCCTCCAATCTTTAACACCAAAGTAAAATTTGTCTATTGTTTACTTGTTTGATAAGTTTCTGCTGGTAGAGAGATACAACTTCTTATAAATTTTTTAATAAAGTTCTCCATCTCGTCTGTCTCTTTGGCTGTGGTAGTTCTTCTGAATGTGAGTTGCTACTTTTCTCTTTCGGGTAATGAAAAATGTGGTTTACTGAGAGTCTGGGATATTTTGGTTTGCAAAAAATACATGCAGGCACATTTGTACATAAATGTTTGTGGTTGGTACTTGGTAGGCTTCACATCATTTGCTCTTTAGACTGGGTGTCAAATTGCATATTTCTAGTTTAGCTGCGAAAATAGTAAAATACTTGTAGTTTTTTCAGTTACTTTTGATGAAATTTATTACAAATTTGTATTGTTTATGAATCTCATGTAGTTTTCCAACCACTTTTTTGTTACAGTTGCATACAAGTTGTCACGAAAGAAGAATGATGATACTTTTAGAGTGCTGCATAATATTCTTTTTGGGAGGAGAGGAAAGGTAATTATTTTAATATCTTAGAAAATTTAGGTCGAGCATCATATCACACTGTTTCAAGGGAGCATGATTATTCTCTAACATGATCTTCAGTAGTGCATTCTGAACTCCTTGGTTGGTAAGTCGTGGGACAATAAGTGTTTGATATCCTTCATCTATATTACAGTTGCACGAAAATATCACACGCTTGAACTAGCCTTTTGTAAGTTTCTTGGTTTTCCCCGTTGTAAAGTTTGTGAATCTTAACATTTAACTGAAAAATGAACTTATCATTTTGTGTCTTCATCTGTCACCATTATATGCTACTGGTAGTTTGTAGTCGGCTAAACTTCTTGTGCTTGTGATTCCAGGCTGCTGAATTTAAGAACAACATGTCAAGATTCTCTGGGTTTGTTTGGCATGATGATGAGGTGAAGAACTTACTAATCCATTATATGTGATCTATTTGGTTCTTTATAATGTTTTGCCTCCAAACTTTCTATATGAACATTGTGCGTCTATATGAACATTGTCTCAGGAAAAGCAAACCATAAAAGTAAAAGAAAAACTTGACAAGATCGTGAAAGAGAAGCTTGTGGAGTTCTGTGATGTTCTTGATATACCAGTTTCCAAGGCTAATACACGAAAGGTTTGTGATATTCTTTCTACTTCAAGAGCAACTGAGCAAGTTATTTATTCTCCCTGGGTTTTACTTCCTATCAAATCGAATCATTAATTTCACTATCTCGTATTCAGGAAGATATCATTGCAAAGTTGATTGAGTTTTTGATGGCACCTCATGCAACTTCCAGTGAGTTGCTTGCGGATAAAGACCAGGTTTGACTCTTACCTGATTTTACTTAGTTTTTCCTCCATTTCAAAAACCTCTTTTAAGTGACACAAAGTTTATACATGCATACATACATAACATATATATATATAATTTTCCTTTCAACACAATATTTTCCACTTGGTTCTATCATATGTGTGTCATGAATCTTGACCAGTCAAGTAAGGGCAAGAAGAGAAAGCGGTTCAGCAAGTCTGCATCGGAGAGTAGCACTCCTTCAAAAGGCTCATCTAAGGTGAGATTTCTTGATTACTACATACTAGGTTGAGATTCTGACTTGCTTTTTACGTATTCAACATTGAGTAATTATTTGTAACTATTATCGTATGACTTGGGTCAATTATATAACCATAATCTGGTTGTCTTTTTTTTAATAATGTCTTCCATCTACTTACGATGGTTGATTGTAGTCATGTGAATTACTTGGGTTTCTAATGATCAAGCTTTATCATGCATTAGGTTTCAATCTTGTGAGCTTTCTTGGAATCTTTATGCTTGGCATTAAGCCTATATTGTTTACACATTTGGTTGACAGATTTGTCCTTGCTGGGAGATGTGTTTTCCATCATAAGAATTGATATTTGTCGTAATGCCCTGGAATCTGATAGAAGAAATAAACCTAGGTTTTCTCTTCAAAGCTTCCAAAAGCTTTGGATATAGGAGTAGAATGCCATTTCAAAACAACTGTCTGCAATTTTCAACCCAAAAACCGCAACCTAATCCCAAACTGGGTTACTGCAACAATCAAGCTAATGGCAGTGCAGAAGTGTCTCAGAGGTGTTCATATAGAAACAAGAAGAATTCTGAAAGGAAACATGAGAGAAGGTGACATTTGGAACTCACTGGTGGTTGTGTTGATGGCAGCCGCAACTCCTCTAGCTGCTGCCATTGCCGGATGTGGGACAGGAACAGGTTTTTTTTTTTTTGCAGGAGCGCTGAGGTGATGGCTTAAGCATTAATAAATCCAGTTTTGGGTAATAGTTTTTTAAATTTTCATCATAGAAGTCTGGGGTAAGGAGAGTATTTTGGTAGCCACACTTTTGTTTATGGCTTTGAAGCATGGCAAAATGTGGATTTGCCGTGAGTGAATGAGAGAAGTTAGACAAAAATTGCGGAAAGAGAAGAAGATGAAAGGGGGTGGGGCTAGGTAAGATGCAGAAATGAGATGAAATTGTCCAGTGGAGGACAAAGGATCTAGGAAGTTGTATTTGGTATTGAGTGGGTGTTGATTGGATACAATGGGAGAAGCTGACCATGGTTAATAAAAAAATGATGCGTCCCCTCCTTGGCATGGTTATTGTGAGCATAACACCTACTTGTGCATCAACCTCCAGCGATTGATGTGAACCCCTTGCTATACCTGATTAATATTGGATTATTAATTAATATGAATGCCTCAGTTATTTGTATTTTCATGCATGTCAATTAGTAGCTGTCTAATGTTTGTATTTGATGGTTTATATATTTTTATTTGATGCTATATAAACGTTATTGTATCACAGATCTCTATTATCTGTCGTGCCCTTCACTTTGCTGATGCTTTAACGGTTCTCTTCGCCTATAATCTCTACATTACTTTTTCCCCTTAAGTTCATCAATAATTATAACCTAAATTGATTAGGTTAACCAAACACATGACTTGTTTTATCATTTTTTAATCAATCATGTTGTCTCTCAAAATATCCGTCATTTTATAATGTTCTCAATCTTATGATGTGGTGGATGACATTTGACACCTGGATCTGAGGGTAAAGTATATTCCACTACAACTTTTATTCCAATTAGACTCCTTAATTAAATAAAATAAAAATAAAGAAGCTTACTGGGAGAATACATGCATACCATCATTTTCTCCCCATAATTGGGAGCTTGGCTCTGAAATTAGAATGAAGAAAAGTAGTATTATCACACTATCTTGATGTCTCGAGCCATATGAAAAATTCCTTGCTGATTATATTTAAAACTTCTCATCTTCATTGTATCCAGAGTACAAAAAAAAATGAGAGTACATCCAAAAACTGGAAGGAGACAAAGGGTAGACCTGATTCAGAAGATGAATCAGAGGACAAGAATGATGAAGTACATGAAGATGAAGATGATGTAAATGGCGTTTTAGAGAAGTCAGAGGGTGAGATGTCTGAACGAGCTGAAAGTGAAGAGAAAGATGGTGAATCTGAAGAATCTGATGAGGACAAAGTAAAGCACAAGCAAGGCCCGGCCCAGTCTTCTGTGAAAAAAGGTTCCACTGGAAAAGCCAAAACCAAGAAAGTTACAATATCTAAGAAGGCCGATCCTCCACCTGAAAAAGAACCTGTAAAATCTCCTCCTAGTCGCTTTAAAAGCAACAAAGGTATGAGTACAAAGAGTTCTTCTGGTAAAAAGAAAAACGAAATCGTTAAGGAGAAGACATCAACTGCAAAGAAGTCTCCGTCAAGTGTGAGCATAGGTAAGAAATGCATGAATCAACTGTTTGCAGATAAAAGTTTTACGTCCGTGTTTTATTGTATGAAAACCTTCTCTGTTTATGCAATTCTATCCTAATATTGTTTGGTTATGTTCAAATTAAGGGAAAAAAATTCTGAAAGGTAAAGAGAAACCCAAGGAGGCGAAAGTAACACCCAGTGACGATGAGCTTAGAAATGCAATCTGTGAACTCCTAAAAGAGGTTGATTTCAATACTGTGAGTACCAGAACTCCTCTTCTATGTTTTTGGGTTCGTACGATGGAAGATAATGCAGCAGACATGTATTAAACATTTTCATGCTCTCTTGATTTGTGTCTGCTTGTTGAACGCTGTTGTAGTTGGAAATATTCCTGTCCCGTCCTTTTGTCGAAATTGAGTCTTATTTGTACTTTAATGAAGAACCAAATTTTGGTTTACTGTAATGATGCCTGGGAAATTCTTAAAAGAAAATTGAGCCCGCCGTTGCTTCTCTTTCATCATGGAGATCAATTTCTTTTCATTCTTTTTACACATGCATTTCATGTGTTTTTTTTCGTCTTTTGATTTCAACTGACTTGATATTGAATATACTCTTTCAGGCTACTTTCACCGATGTTCTGAAGCTACTTGGTAATGTTTCCTATCTGACTCTCACTAGGTTCCCTTCAGCTAGTATTA
This sequence comes from Dorcoceras hygrometricum, assembly GCA_001598015.1. Taxonomy (NCBI): domain Eukaryota; kingdom Viridiplantae; phylum Streptophyta; class Magnoliopsida; order Lamiales; family Gesneriaceae; genus Dorcoceras; species Dorcoceras hygrometricum. The sequence goes on along the minus strand of KV009364.1, from coordinate 60,663 downwards.
ATTCTTCTGAGTTACTAAAACCTGTTTGCTTTAATGACTTCCTGTTGTTTCAGCCAAAAGATTCAGTGAGGATCTGACGCCAAGAAAATCTTCAATAAAGCTCATGATTCAGGAGGAACTCACTAAACTAGCTGACTCAGAAGATGATGAAGATGATGAAGGGGATGCTGAGAAGAATGCAAAGAAGGCGTCTACCCAAAGTGTTAAGGCTTAAAACTGGTGTGAACTATAAACCCCACTCCCTGTCCCTGCTTTGTTTTCTTCGCTAGAAATAGACATTGGTCCTCTGGCTCCGAGTAGCAATGTGTTGGTTGCCTTTGATTTATATTAGCTGTAATTTATGTTTAGGGATATTTTAAGTTGTAAACTCTTGTTCGATAGGGATTCTTAGTATCACCTACAGCTTGTTATGTAAACGCTGATAAAGTCTTACATTTCGTTCTTCTTTATGGTACTGAGCCTTGAATAGTAGATCGGACTAAACTTCTTTCGGATACCATTGTTGGATGCAGGATAAAAATTGAATCAGTCTATATTATTACTTATTGGTATTTCGTGTAGACACTGGCCCCTTATTCAGTTGTCCGGGACAAGTATGAACTGGGTGTAGGAAGGTGGAGTGAACTATTAATTTCATGTTTATTGACCAGTATTTTTATGTGTTCGTTTCAATTCTCTGATCGGGCTGGCATAGTACAGTGTTTGGTGACTCATTTTACAAATTACTAAGGTTGCCCTTGGATTGATGACTTTGATACCATGAATTTCAAATTTGGACAAATTGAAGTGAACTTAAATCCACAATATGTCAAATTATATGTAATCTCAAATTTCAGGCATTTTTTAAATATGAGAAATTTGAACTCTTAACGAGTTTACCCAATGATAAATACAGATATAGATGCAGATACTACCCAGAACATCAAATGAAATTCAAAGTACTCTTAACAAAATCAATTTAATTCATCCACCAAAACAGAAGGTTTAATAGATTAGAAAATATAATAAACACTCTCCAAAAATGAATTACATGCAAAAAAACAACGGCCAAACCTGATTAACCTGATAACTTTTTGAATTTTGAGGTTGACACCGAAACTCTCCTTGGTTATCCCGCTGAAAAGCAACACGAGGGTGAAGCCTAAGAACTATATAAATAAAAGCTAATTAAAAGTAAAACAAGCCACAGACAAATAGCTTAATCCAGGAAATTAAGCAGACGAAATTTCATTTTACCAAGTTCATGAATACTGCCTACGGGCTACGGGAGTTGATGTGAATTAAATAAATTAAATGACTTACAGGGGAACGGCTTTTGCAATAACCCATGCCATTTATTTAGGAATTTAATGTATATTCAATTTTCTAGGAAGACAAATATTTGATTTTATGAATCGAATTGTGTTTACATCCGCCGATTACATGGCTTTTTCCGGTGAATCCATTTCCTTTTTCCAGCTATGCCCTCTTTATTTTCTTAATTATGATTACTTAAATATTCATCTCTTTATATGGTTCATATTGTTTTTTTATATATTTGGAGGGTAAAGTTGCCAATTATCGAGGGAAAACCTTGGTTGTTTTTTCTGCACTTTTGTAGTTAGTAGTAGTAACAATAATATCAATATATAAAAAAATTGTAAAGTATAAACGTGACTCTTTATCTGGTTTATGGGGATCTATAAATACTGGAGGGGGCAAAGTGGTCAATTAAAATGAACTTTGCATTTTGTTCAGATATAAACGGAGTACAGATATAGATGGATATAGATTTTATATGATGTATGAATCAGCTATAATATATGTTAAAAAAAGTCATATCTGAAGTGGTAAATCTTGGTCAGTAGGGATCCATAGAAGTAAATACGTCAAAGTATTCAAACAAATGAAAAAAACCAAATCCATAATAGATGTACATAAGATAATTTACAATTATGCTAAAAAAATATTATAAGCGGTGCGATTTCGTGATACATTAGCATAAAATAATCTATTTGGGGCAAACTATAAGCCAACCCCTCTTTATTTCAAAGTAATAGCAAAAAGCCATATTCAAGAGTCCAAGCTACCGAGCTGTAACTTATATACATTGTATGAATAGTTCAATTGTACGTTTTATTTGAAAATTTCTCATTAGAAATGCCTTTTTAACGATGTCGTTATCAAAACTTTCAACTGTAAGCGTTCCTTTCTTATAAGGATGAACACCATATACATACGAATTTTCATCGAAACCTGCTGTGATTTTGGAAATATCTAGTTGAATGCTTTTTTCTAATAAGTGGAGATTGTACACTGCGTTGCTCACCACTAGATATTTCCAAAATCACAGCAGGAAAACATGTTTAGATAAAAATTTGTAGAGTATGTATATGGTGTTCATCCTCATAAAAAAGGAATGCTTACAGTTTGTATACCTAAGAATTTAAGAAAAATGATGTAGATACTCTTCCTGACCATAGTAAAACAAAATTTTGTAGAATGTACAGCGTATGTATGCAATCCCAATAATTATGCAGATTAAAATGACTACTACACGATCCCGTTGGGCCTTTCTCCATTCCTAGCAAGTCTCTTCTGTAAATCAGCTTCGTAATGTGTCAGGGCGGCATCTAGAGCCTGAACCAACAAGTTGCACATATGTTGGAGCCAACCGAGGGACAAAAACACAACATATGCAGGCATCAAATATTCAGAACGATATTATAAAAATCGCAATTAAAGCAGAAATTATAGAAGCCTTGCATATGTTTTTCATAGGGTCACAAATCTTTATTTGTCTGGTCTCTTAAAAAGTGTTTTTCACGCAAGGGCTAGCATGGAACTCATCGGTATTACAGCACAACTAGAATGACCAAATGATGGCATCTACTGATACTTTAACAAGGGTACTGAGCACATAGCATTACCATCGTCTGAGTAGGAGGGAGGATTCTCGTCATATTAACATATCATCATCTGAGTAGGAGGGAAGTGATGAAGTTGTCCCGTAAATTTCTTAAGGCATAAAGGTTACTCCAGGAATCCGAAAAAATTGTGATCCTATTACAAGTTCATTTATAACTATAGGTTTTGAACTTGTATGGGTTGGCTGTGCGAAACTCATTGGTGCGTTTCTTCCCATTTATCAACTGCTTGGTAGTACCCTCAAGTTTTAAGTTTGCCAATATTTCAAATTTTATCATATCTTTAAAATGGTTTCACTTGGATGGTCGATCCACCGACATTCAGCCATAAAATAAAGAAAATACACTGAAATTCTTGGATGGAGGATGATTCTGCCAAGACATTTTTAATTCAATTTAGCTCACTACTTGCGATAAGTCTACTCTATACACTGAAATTCTTGATGCAACCTCATTGGAAGATAGTACTATACCTGTTGCATTGGCTGAACGAGAAGTGAAACTTGATGCCTGAAATCCGATTGAACAGACACCTTAATTTCCTGCTACCAGATGAGATTTTAAAAAGTGACATACAGGCAATGCATAATGCATTTAGAAGCAAACCGGCCAAATACATCTAAAACAACTGTACCTGTAACTTTGGATACACTTGTGACATTGCATCTTTCAATCTAGCAACCTGTTAATGACCACAAAGCTCACGAGTAAAGCATTATCAAGGTGAGATAATGTATTGACATGGAATAACGACCATCACCTTTCACTATAATTTCATCTACTCTGAGATTAAATGAATGAGAACAAAGAAACAACTAAATAACTATTGGACACCCTCAATTTATGAGGTTCAAAGTTAAGCCAGGCTCGACTCGTTAAATTTTCTTTTGGTTTCACCAGTCTGGGGCATACAAAATTGGGAAAAGAATATCAAGATCAATATCTCCCCTCCCTCTTCCCAGCCAAAAGTTCCTAGCACCTCCAACTTATTCATCAAAAACATTATGCTGGTTATGTGGCGGCCAGCTGATGAAAACAATAGAGAAGCTCATCGTATCTAACAGAAATTTGTTGTGTCAGGACATGTCGTAATACTTTTGCTAGACTGTCTACAAAGAATTCAATATTGGTACAAGAAGGATTTCAAACTTGAGAACTAACCTTAACATAAAGGTACTTCGTTGTTATTGGGTACGACGACCAAAAGTGTTTCAACAACTCCTGGATAGACGTCCAGTGCTGGAAAAAAAGAGATTCTTTTACTCAATATCAATGATTGATATACACCAATTGCCACAAAAAAATTGCTTTCAGTCAACTGATAAAAAAAATTTACATTGCCATAATTTAAACATTATGCATGTAATTAGCTAAAATTTAAATCTAAGTTGGGTCTGAGCTGACATGTAAGAGTTCCTCTTTAAGAACTTTTGGCAAGCTATCCAAAACACTTTCATGAGGGTTCTTTCCAACATTAAACTTGGTGCTAGAGATGTTCTGGGTCAAAACATTGAGAACCTGTAAACAACAAAACAGGTCAGTAAAATTTTGTAGAACCAGACATGGGCAAAGTATCCAAGCCTCTCTTCATAACCCTGTCAAAAAGCGTTATATGCACATAAATACAAGTACCTTGAAAGGGATTTCCTGACTCATTAATGGTTCTTTCAGACCTCTGTCTCTAACATCGGATATAAGTTCCCTTAACGAATCATAAGCTTCACTGGACCTAACACTACGTAATACTGTATTTGCATCTGAACCTGCGACCCCCAATGGCTCTAGGGTATTAGCATGTTGCGAATCAAAGTAATCCCGAGGATCCTGTAAAAAAACTAACAAATTAGGCAAATATAATATTCTAAGGCATATCCCAAACAACGAGGTCAAACCTTTATGCACAGGGGTGCAACTGACGGGTCTTGAGGCCCCCGAAGATCCTCAATCTCAGCTATTCGAGAAATCCTCTCTGACCGTTCTTGATCCAAATTTCTATCAGATAAGTCATTAGCCATTTCAGCTGCAAATATAATCATAAGTCAGAGAGCATAATTGCCACAAACAAAAATGGAAATGAGAACCCTTAAATTCGCAAGACTGAGGAAAAAGGAATCCAAACCTTGTTTTGCCCTGGTTAGGGCTTCAGCAACAGATCTTGCGTCTCCTAGACCAACATCTATTATCAGATTGTTCAAACAAAAAAAGAAAAAAGTCAGGCTGTCCTATTTTCAGCAATTGTATAAAGAAGTTATTTTAAGATCCAAAAACGTCGAAGTAATTTAATTGAATTATAAGCAAACTTCTTTGGCTTCTTGTAGCATAACCGCAATTAACGAATGAAAAAACAACAGATGAGTAGTAGAATTTACAACCAAAAGCAAACCTGAAGTTTATTAAGAATAATAAAACAAATTTTGATTTAATCACATGAAGAAGCAGCCACCCAATTAAATAAGTAGCAGTAGACAATGAGATGCTGCAAAGAGGGCTAGCACATGCATATGCTCACGTATACAAACATGTGTACTCACCAATGTGCACACTACAGAAAAAGATCTAGTTTCTCTAAGGATAAAACTTAGATAAATCACACTACATTCACCATTGACAAACAACATTCCCACCACTCATAAAATCCAGCTAGCCCTAACTTAGCATTAAGGATCTGCACGAAATAAAACATGTCATGCTGTCTGAGTCCGGTCAGCTTAAAATAATTATCCCAGTTTCTAACAGGTATAAAGCAACAAACAAGGCCATACTTTCACGACCAGAAATTTTTTAAGAACTTGAAGTTACATTGAACCACTTCACTTTCTCAAAGCAGAAATCATTACTTATTAATAAATAAGCGTTAGAAGTCTTGGAAAAACTAACCTACAACTCTTCCTTGAAGAACAACAGCCGCATGTTGGTTGAGATTTTGTGAGAAAGATCTTCGATACGGCTCATATTGAGCATCCAAAACATCCTTGATATCATCATTAAGTAGGCCATGATCCTACACTTTCATGCGGTACATCAAATGAGAGTAATAAATCCACTGATAACTGTAGCATGCCATGAATACCAACATGCAGTTGTACAGAAAAATATTGCCCAGAGAGAAGAATAAATACATAAACCATCGAATAGCACGCTGTCAATTAAAATATGCAGTTGAAAATAAAACAAGGAACCAAGATTTCAAGTTCAAATCACAAGAAACGAATGGGAAATTAAATATCAAGGAAATGTCTAGCGCACAAACAACTTATTTGTAAAACATTCATCTTTTGGACACAAATACTGTTCATAAACTTGGAAGCAGAAACAATGTATTAAATGCAAAGTGGGTTAAAGAAAGCTGCTATTCGAAAAATTTTCATGGATGAGTTCTACTAATAGGAATAAGATTGCAGATTATCAATGCCACGATGTACCGGGAGATGTATGTAGTCATCACCCTTATCAGCTTCCATGTCCACAGTTGGATCTACACGCCTGATCTGAAAATTGAGTCAAAAAAAAGTCACCAGTATAAGTGAGAGATAATAAAAGAACAAACAAGATGTTGCATGAGAATGTCTAATCAAGCACAATAAAAAGGAAATTAACTCTCATTAAAATCACCTTTTTCCGAGCTTCATCAGCCAACATTCTGTCTTGCTTCAGAAAAACAGCAAGCTCCTCATCTAAAGCAGCCTCTGCTGCAGCAGCAACCACATTTCTTGTGCTGTGAAAGTATTCTGCTCTTGAATATTTTGTCCAGAATTCTTTCTCAGTCATCTGGGATAAAATAGTAAATTCCATTTTCTAGCAATGTTTATGGTTATGGTAATACATAACAAACACTTGAACCAAGCTATAACTTCAAGGCTTTTGCAAATGCAAAAGTACACATTCTTACTTTACAAACAACATATCATTTGCATAGGCAGCGTTTGAAGAGGATAGCTGTGTGTTAAACACAATATCAAACACATAACTTCCAAAACAGTGAGAAAATTTTTACTCTCTGTTCATATACCATATCACTTGGCAAAATCTCACTAAGTTTCATTGATTGGAAAAATCCATTGAATAACACCACCCAAAAATGAAACTATTTCAAAGCACATTAACAGATAAATTGCGCATGTTAATTGTGAGGAACTGCCCGGCGCGCCACCCCTTTTGGGCCCTCGACCGGGGGTCACTCCCTCATGGTGGGACCAGCACAGACTACCCACACCCCTGGAAGTGTGGTTAAACTGCCACCCCAGGACTCGAACTTGGCTCACCAGTCTTAACTACCCATAGTTCACCTCCCTGGTACCAATTGAGCTACCCGAGTTCGAATCTCTGGGGAAACAGTTTAACCACACTTCCAGGGGTATGGGTAGTCCTGTGAGGGAGGGTCTACGCCGGTCCCACCATGAGGGAGTGACCGACCTTTCGGATTCGAACCGGAACCGTGTCGAGGCCCAAATGGGATGGCGCGTCGGACAGGTCCTCACATTAACTATTAATACTATTTAAGTAACGAAACATAGCAGATGCTCAACCATCTTTCTATGGGTTTTACATATATAAAGATTGTCAAACGCAACGATTGGTGAGTTGAATCCAATTTGTGGTAAAGAACACTAACAATGACAATAAAAGAAGTTATACGATAAAGATTTTCAAAATAATATATGATTTACAAAATACCAAAAATATAATGACGCGGAACTGAAAAATAAGGATTTGTGCCAAGAACGGCAGCTCTTGGGGGAAAAATGTCCCCTTGTCCTAGGACACGCTAAAAATAGTGGGATAGGTAGCACATTAGGTCCTATAGATCGTTATTGCCTTCCGACTAGGAAATCCATCGCTCAGTATGTTTCTTTTAACGTAATGTCCAATAAATCCCAAATAATCTAGATATTTTTCCTCTTCAGCCCACTCCCTATATCTGTAAGAGCACTCAAATGGCCTGGGCTTAGTGTGGTCTTGGTCCCATAACAATACTACCCCCTTCAATTTGCTTTGTCTTAAAATCCGGGCCCAAACTCAATCTTTCCGCTTGTTTTTAACACAAATATCTACCTCGGGTTTCCTTGGTATTCAAGTTTTTCATGTATCTTCTCCTAAATTTCGAAGCCAACAGATGGTCAAGCTGTTTCCATCAAGAATTTTTAGGTGCATAGGAAAAGGATTTAAGATGGCCATACAAATCTCCAGATCAATGCCCTCATAACTTACTGTCTGTAGGGTCGTATTTGACTTCTTTCCCCTAAAGAATTTGACTTCCCCTCATGTTTGTCCATGTAAGCTTCATGTTCTGGACCATAAAAAGAACCAACTATAAGTCACCTTAAGATTTGACTTCTTTCTATCAACTGTAAACCACTATGGTCTCAAAAGCCTTAGTTTTGACTAATACAAGATAACAAGAACATGAATAAATTTGTAGACATCTGGTCCAAGTAAAGAACCATGAAGGAAGCACCAAAAGTTCAGGAATCTCGCTGATGACTGAACATTACAACAGGGCATGCAAAGAACACATCAACCATGAAATTTACTAGTGTACTGAAAAGTGCATAGGAGAAACCGGTGAAGAAGAAACTATTTGGCAAACAGAAACATCTCAAAATATGTTCTGGAGTTTTGAAGTATCTAACCTTGTGTGGGACAAAATTCAAATATGCTTGGCGAACAGCTGGTTTCTCAGCAAATATCTGAATAGAAATTCAGAATTCTTAAAAATGCACAGATACATATGAGAAAAACATTTCAAGCATTCAACAGTAACTATAAATTAAACAAAGCAAGAAAGAGGCACATTTCTCTATATTTCTTGGGATTTCCATTTCTGGCAGGATTCGAGAAATAAGGAAGTGAATGAGTTGAGCTATTTATTAAGGTCCTTAAAGAAGGTCGGGTTTGTTGAAGGGGATGCAGATACCAGAAAATGGGTTCGGAATCCCTTAGGGATATTTTTAGTTAACTCATCTATGAGTCTTTCTTTCCTGTCAGTGGCTTTCTATCCTTCACTCTTTTTCATGTAATCGGTAAAGCACCGCTCCCACCCTTGGTCTAAGTATTCTCATGTAGGTGCTGGGAAAGCTACCATCTTCTGAGATGATGCAAAAGAGGTGGTCAACTTGTTCTCTTTGCCCGAATTGTGAGTGTCATGTCAGCAAGAGGTGAAGACCAGGACCACATTTTAATTTACTGCCCTTTTATGAATTGTCTTTGTTTTAGAGCAGTTGTGGAGCTGGGGTCTGGTCTGGGTAGAGCCTAGATCAATGAGGAAATTATTTGCATCAGATTTAGGACGTGACTTTCGTTGGAGGCAGCAAGGGTACAATTTCCTTATGGTGGTATTTCATCATATTTGGTGGTCAGTTTGGTTGGGGAGAAATAGAAGGCTTTTACAATCTAGAAGAGTCCATTGAAGAGTGTTAGGACAAAGTTAATTTTTGAACCTCTAGCTAGATCAGGAAGCACTATGAATTTAAGACAATCTCACTTTCAAATTATTAAGAGCTTGAGGTTATATGTTTTTTGGATAGGAAAAAAAAGTTGGGGCCATATATGATGGTAACAATCCAGGCTTTTGCTTTTTCGCGTGCAAACCACTTGTCCGCTTTTTGTAATCAATTACTTTTATTGATTTAATTTAATATAGTTTCCTATCGAAATACAACTGGATGAAAGAAGGAAACATACCTGATGAATGATTTCTGGTGTCAGGTTGAACGTAACTCTGTTAGACTGAAAACATAAAATTTAAAATTGAGACCGATATGTCCATGTGAAAATAGTGGAAGATTGTAGAAACTTATTGAGGTCCACATTTAATAAATGTGGTTAATCCTAGGTTTAGTAAGACTGAGCAACCATCCATTAGTTTGTGCCTACAGTAAACAGATTTCCAAATATTTATGTGTCTATATGTGTATGTGTGTGTGTGTGTATCAGAGCAACTATTAATTGTCGCGATGGTGTGACATCATATATGTAGCAAATAAAGTTTCAGCTTCCAACTTCACCATTATCCCACCACCTATGGCCATTCGGCACCAGCTCTTATCCTAATTTCTACTCATGAAAATGATGGACCACCAATCTTCCCATGTCATTGTTCCATTAGCTTTGGCATATAATGCAATCAAAAGGACCAAAACAGTTCCAGAAGAAGAGATGGTTGGCCTCAGAATGTACAACCCACAACTTATCTCTCTGTAGCTTTAGCCAAACTCCTAGTTCTTGTTCTCTTTTTAATCACCACTTTTTGGGTTTTCGAGGAGTAATTTTGTATGATGATTCGGTTTGGGAGAAGATATGGTGTGAATGAACTAAAAGATTTAAAATTAAATAACTTCAGGCATGTGAAAGGTTCATGTCATCTCAATCCTCTGTGGTAGAACATTGTACTCAGCTTAGACATCATAAGAATCAAGTGCATCATATGAACAACCCTATTTTCGCATAAAATTGCATAGCCAAACAAGTAGATAAGCATGAGATTGCCGAAGGAGAGGTAGGTACCTGGCCATCAGATAATGGTTTTACAGTCCACATTTCATTTTTTAAGGCAACTGACTGCTTTGGCCGTCTTCCGTCAATCTGGTCCAGTAATTTCTGATCTCAAAAGGTGAACAATAATTATTGATTATCCATGTCCCAGTAATATCTCCTTAAATCAACTAATATCACCTCCACCAAACTCATTCTAAAACGATACAAATAAACATCAGCAGAAAAAAAATTGAAATGCCAAAAAAAAGTTCCAACCAACTTGAGTTTTTGTGAACAAACAAGAAGAAAAATGAAATAAAGGAAAATTTGCACCTGTTTTCCTTTTCATTTCAATTAATATTTAAAAATGACTTCAAATGCCAGTAGCTAACCTTCCTTGTCGCCCAGAATTCAGCCTCTGTCAAGATACCTCCAATCACAAATTGCTTGTGAAGCCTCTGTAATTCGCTGCCACTCACACTTTTTAGGATCTTAAATTAAATTTAAATTTATTTAAATTAGATAGGTGTGATTAGTGTGTTAATTCAAACAGCAAAATTCAAAATGAGGCTAAGAACCCCATTTTTGTTTGCATCGGGTGGGCATCTATAAGCCCGCAACTTCTGATATACAAGTTCAAAAGGCTGTTTCCAAAATGAAAAAGAAGGAATCTAAATAAATCTTGATTCGGATTATATTATCATCCAGTCATATACAACATAGTATTTATGCAACTGAGACATGCAAGAAAGAACAAGAAATCAGGAAGAGAGAATTGCGAAAAGCAACACTGAAAAAATAAAACAGATTTTATATATCTGAATGAAAGCAGTCGAACATCCCCCTGCATAAATACTATAAGACTATTCACTTTAATTCATTAGTATTACACCTTCATCGATTCTGTTGTCATAAAGAGGATATAAAGTTAAAGCATACTGCCCCATATCTGATTAGGTACCGTTAGGTTCAGCATATGGGATTGAATCATTATCCTATCCCATGTTTGGTTCAAATATTACCAACATATTCTTTATTCCACATCAATCAAATATTTATTTACACATCATACACAATCAACTCATCAATACATATTACAATATTATCCATTATACTCTTTTTACTTATATAAATTTATTATTTATTATTATTAATAATTAATTGTTAAAAAGGTTAAAAATTTACCACCTCATATTATATTTAATCGATCAAACCAAACATATTATTATTTATCGAATGCTATTTCACATAAACTAAAACAGTTCATTAATCAAACATTTTTTACCTCTCGTCTCATCTACTGAACCGAACCTCGTAACTTAGATGACAAGTCATCTATGGGTGGTGATTTCGGATAAATAGATCTAGGTGAATCGTGCTTGATCTCAACAAATATATGTTCAAGATTCAAAAGGCCAAAATGATTGTGAGATACTACAAATGCCAATAATCTATTTAAATTCTCTCAAAATGTGTTCACCTGTTTTCCTGAAGTAGCTTAATTCGACACTCCATTTCTGATGTGCTAAGTTTTTCAGTACCAGCTGGTGCAGCAGACTTATTAGAGGTCACTCCACCAGCCTCACTGTGAAATGCAATGGCAGTGCCTGCACAAAAGTAAGCAATTACCAATGTGTCAGGTTCCATAGGTACTTAAAAGGGAAAATGAGAGGCATGTTTGACAAGCATGAGATATATTAATCCCATGCTACTTAAGGAGTAATTTTGATGGAAGTCTCAGACATATTCAAAGTGATTGTAACTCACCAACAAAGTCCCGACATACATCACGATCCGGAAAATTATCAAACTCAAGAATATAATTTCCACCCTGGAACAACACAAATGCCATGCTTGTTAATTAGATCAAGACCAACACAAACCGTCACATTTCACTCCGCAAAGGTACTAAATAGGATTCTCGAACTGAATCCGATATTTAATTTGTAACAACAAACCTGGTCCTGAATGAGATTCAGTAGGGCCTGCTTAGCACCCTCCTTGGTAAATTTGTGTCCTGCAACTTGCAAATGAAGATCATTAAAGACACCTCAAGGGCACTGTTGCACTTCGGAGACAAAAATGAGACAATAGATGCACAATTACGTTGTAGGGAAGGGTTTTTCAAACATTTAAACTTTTTTGTCCTTCACAGGATTGATTCCTAGTACCAGTTATTTTTACAAGATTTAAAGATCATACACATTTCTTTTAAAAGGATGTGGTCCATAAATTTAAAACTATTTTCAATACCATGAACTTGAACAAAGAACTCTAACCACTGCTTTTCCATGTCATGTTAAAACCAAAACTCAAAAATATAAGTTAGGAGAAACTCAGGGTAAACGGAAATGGAAATTCATAGATATAAGGACCTTTAATCATCCCAAATTCCACGTTCAGCCTTGCAGGTGATTTTGGATCACTAGGCATAAATACAAACCTTTCCATAGTCTGGAACACAAACACATAAAATCAGAATTAACACCATAAGAAATTTATTAGGGTTCTTTTTTTTATGCAGTATCAAAACTGCTCAAAACATAATAAAAGCTATATAAAAAGCCATGGGGAATAAAACTATAGTTTTAACAGGTTTTTGTGTTGCAACTGCAGAGCTTCAGGACAAGGGAAATATGAAGATACAAGATACATTAGAGCCATTTTCACCCGATTAAACACTTTCCATTTTCCATGTTTCGCAGTGACAGTCCCTTCGCCCTTAAAATGGCCATCAATTTCTCCCATTCAAAAGGAAAATTTATACTCATTGTACCAACAAAGTATATTCAATCTACCATATGCATTCACTTGATATGCATTGTCAGGTCATAACTCACAACAAATTGTAAGAAAGACAGTATATGTCGGTAACCAATGTTCAAGTCACTACTCACTAGTTACCCATCGGATACAAACCATTGATTTGATGAAGCAGCGGAACTCAAAATCGAATACGAGTACTATCGCAACAAGGCATCAGATAAAACATGGGAAATTAAAGCAAGGGTTCATCACCAATTTGAGAACGCCAGGAACACCCGGATCCTTGACAGAAGCCTTGTACTTAGCACGTTTCATAACCTGCTTATCCATCACAGGAACGCATCCAACAATGATCCACAATGAACAGGTTATCTACAACATTGCCAAATGAAGATTGGACTTCAGGGGATTAGGTTTTCGATCGCGTTATGTGCAATGGGGGGAATACCCAAAGGGTAAATGAATTGCATAGTACATATAGCAAGCGTGTATATATATATATATATATATATATGGTAAGCATCATACATGGGCACAAGATTGACGTGGCACTTTCTGATGCTGACACGTCAGCCCATGTGGGGTGCCTATCATATCAAATATAATATATATATATATATATTTATAAAACTAATATAATTGACATATAGTGAGCATCTGTGTGTCACCCGGTGACGAGACATTTATTGATGTTGTCGTCGGATGAATCAATGACGTGACATTTATTGATGTTGTCGTCGGATGAACCAATGACGTGACATTTATTGATATTGTCACATCATCGGGTGTCCATCCGACATGACCCTAACTGATGCTGTCATGTCATCAGTTGATTACATCGATGATATCAACCTAATAAATATATATATATGGTGACAAATCCATACATATATATAATGAAATGTCAAACCTCCGAGCAACATAACCTACTTATAGATTTTGAAAAACGTGATCAAGTAACCTTCTTTAGATTACATGGAATCTCAACGTTAGATCTAAGTGACCTTATTTAGATAACATGGAGATCTCAAATGAAATGTCATACCTCCGAGCAATATAATCTACTTATAGATGTTTCGAATTCGATGATCAGTGGTTTCATGTAAAAAAAAAACTTTTTGTTTTCGATGGGAGTCTCGACTTTATTCCGGTGGAGAGCTAACTTAGAAAATAAAATAGGAATATTATTATCAACAACACATCATATGACGCTATTTTATCCTCTTCATCTGGATATGACATCTACTTCTTCAAAATGCCCGAAAATATAAATTCTTAGAGCGATGGAAGGGCAAACCGTAATTAATTCGGAGCATCCCAAATAGATTAAAGATTGTCCAGAAAAGGTGGTAATGCCAACAACTTCGGATATTGAATTACTTGTGAATTGTCCCAGATGAATTCTTTGTCTTCTTTGTCCGGTGATATTAGATTTTATTTTTCCAGTTCCTCTTTCAAACACCCAATTTCCCCCATCCCCCTACATGACCAAAAGACGAAGTAAAGGAAAAAAACGAAACTACGAGGAGAACGCGTACTAAGATCACATAGTTAATTTAATAATCTCGTTTTCAATTTTTCATTTTTAACCAACACAAAAAGTGATTAAAGATTTTTCCGTAAAAAACTCATTCAACACTATAATCAATATTTGGTAGAATGAAAAGGAGCCTTAAAAAATCACAACTATTGATTAAAGTATAAAAAAACCATCTTTGTCAAATTTGCACGTAATTAATAGTCATAATCACAGGAAAATCACTGCGACACGCCCAAATTCACGAATAATAAATCTTAGCAAAAATCATAAATAACATAGAATTATTCATGTTGAAGATAAAAAAGATCACCCAAATGGATCATGAGATTACGGAATTAATGGACTGAAGTTATTCACAATATGTCTTTGTCGGATGGAAGCTTTGAGACGTGTTAACCTTGTTGGATTCATGCAATGGGAAGACGAGTTCAGTTCGCGGAGAAGGAATTAACTCTTTTTTGTTCCGATAATCAATTTTATATATATATATATATATATATATATATATATATAAATACTATATATAATACATCCACATCAATCAAATAATTATTTACACATCTTACACAATCAACTCATCAATACATATTACAATATTATCCATTATACTCTTTTTACTTATATAAATTTATTATTTATTATTATTAATAATTAATTGTTAAAAAGGTTAAAATTTTACCACCTCATATTATATTTAATCGATCAAACCAAACATATTATTATTTATCAAATGCTATTTCACATAAACTAAAACAGTTCATTAATCAAACATTTTTTACCTCTCGTCTCATCTACTGAACCGAACCTCGTAACTTAGATGACAAGTCATCTATGGGTGGTGATTTCGGATAAATAGATCTAGGTGAATCGTGCTTGATCTCAACAAATATATGTTCAAGATTCAAAAGGCCAAAATGATTGTGAGATACTACAAATGCCAATAATCTATTTAAATTCTCTCAAAATGTGTTCACCTGTTTTCCTGAAGTAGCTTAATTCGACACTCCATTTCTGATGTGCTAAGTTGTTCAGTACCAGCTGGTGCAGCAGACTTATTAGAGGTCACTCCACCAGCCTCACTGTGAAATGCAATGGCAGTGCCTGCACAAAAGTAAGCAATTACCAATGTGTCAGGTTCCATAGGTACTTAAAAGGGAAAATGAGAGGCATGTTTGACAAGCATGAGATATATTAATCCCATGCTACTTAAGGAGTAATTTTGATGGAAGTCTCAGACATATTCAAAGTGATTGTAACTCACCAACAAAGTCCCGACATACATCACGATCCGGAAAATTATCAAACTCAAGAATATAATTTCCACCCTGGAACAACACAAATGCCATGCTTGTTAATTAGATCAAGACCAACACAAACCGTCACATTTCACTCCGCAAAGGTACTAAATAGGATTCTCGAACTGAATCCGATATTTAATTTGTAACAACAAACCTGGTCCTGAATGAGAGTCAGTAGGGCCTGCTTAGCACCCTCCTTGGTAAATTTGTGTCCTGCAACTTGCAAATGAAGATCATTAAAGACACCTCAAGGGCACTGTTGCACTTCGGAGACAAAAATGAGACAATAGATGCACAATTACGTTGTAGGGAAGGGTTTTTCAAACATTTAAACTTTTTTGTCCTTCACAGGATTGATTCCTAGTACCAGTTATTTTTACAAGATTTAAAGATCATACACATTTCTTTTAAAAGGATGTGGTCCATAAATTTAAAACTATTTTCAATACCATGAACTTGAACAAAGAACTCTAACCACTGCTTTTCCATGTCATGTTAAAACCAAAACTCAAAAATATAAGTTAGGAGAAACTCAGGGTAAACGGAAATGGAAATTCATAGATATAAGGACCTTTAATCATCCCAAATTCCACGTTCAGCCTTGCAGGTGATTTTGGATCACTAGGCATAAATACAAACCTTTCCATAGTCTGGAACACAAACACATAAAATCAGAATTAACACCATAAGAAATTTATTAGGGTTCTTTTTTTTATGCAGTATCAAAACTGCTCAAAACATAATAAAAGCTATATAAAAAGCCATGGGGAATAAAACTATAGTTTTAACAGGTTTTTGTGTTGCAACTGCAGAGCTTCAGGACAAGGGAAATATGAAGATACAAGATACATTAGAGCCATTTTCACCCGATTAAACACTTTCCATTTTCCATGTTTCGCAGTGACAGTCCCTTCGCCCTTAAAATGGCCATCAATTTCTCCCATTCAAAAGGAAAATTTATACTCATTGTACCAACAAAGTATATTCAATCTACCATATGCATTCACTTGATATGCATTGTCAGGTCATAACTCACAACAAATTGTAAGAAAGACAGTATATGTCGGTAACCAATGTTCAAGTCACTACTCACTAGTTACCCATCGGATACAAACCATTGATTTGATGAAGCAGCGGAACTCAAAATCGAATACGAGTACTATCGCAACAAGGCATCAGATAAAACATGGGAAATTAAAGCAAGGGTTCATCACCAATTTGAGAACGCCAGGAACACCCGGATCCTTGACAGAAGCCTTGTACTTAGCACGTTTCATAACCTGCTTATCCATCACAGGAACGCATCCAACAATGATCCACAATGAACAGGTTATCTACAACATTGCCAAATGAAGATTGGACTTCAGGGGATTAGGTTTTCGATCGCGTTATGTGCAATGGGGGGAATACCCAAAGGGTAAATGAATTGCATAGTACATATAGCAAGCGTGTATATATATATATATATATATATATACACGCTTGCTATATGTACTATGCAATTCATTTACCCTTTGGGTATTCCCCCCATTGCACATAACGCGATCGAAAACCTAATCCCCTGAAGTCCAATCTTCATTTGGCAATGTTGTAGATAACCTGTTCATTGTGGATCATTGTTGGATGCGTTCCTGTGATGGATAAGCAGGTTATGAAACGTGCTAAGTACAAGGCTTCTGTCAAGGATCCCGGTGTTCCTGGCGTTCTCAAATTGGTGATGAACCCTTGCTTTAATTTCCCATGTTTTATCTGATGCCTTGTTGCGATAGTACTCGTATTCGATTTTGAGTTCCGCTGCTTCATCAAATCAATGGTTTGTATCCGATGGGTAACTAGTGAGTAGTGACTTGAACATTGGTTACCGACATATACTGTCTTTCTTACAATTTGTTGTGAGTTATGACCTGACAATGCATATCAAGTGAATGCATATGGTAGATTGAATATACTTTGTTGGTACAATGAGTATAAATTTTCCTTTTGAATGGGAGAAATTGATGGCCATTTTAAGGGCGAAGGGACTGTCACTGCGAAACATGGAAAATGGAAAGTGTTTAATCGGGTGAAAATGGCTCTAATGTATCTTGTATCTTCATATTTCCCTTGTCCTGAAGCTCTGCAGTTGCAACACAAAAACCTGTTAAACCATAGTTTTATTCCCCATGGCTTTTTATATAGCTTTTATTATGTTTTGAGCAGTTTTGATACTGCATCAAATATAGAACCCTGATAAATTTCTTATGTCTTCTTATGGTGTTAATTCTGATTTTATGTGTTTTTGTTCCAGACTATGGAAAGGTTTGTGTTTGTGCCTAGTGATCCAAAATCATCCTCAAGGCTGAACGTGGAATTTGGGATGATTAAAGGTCCTTATATCTATGAATTTCCATTTCCGTTTACCCTGAGTTTCTCCTAAATTATATTTTTGAGTTTTGGTATCAACATTACATGGAAAAGCAGTGTTTAGAGTTCTTTGTTCAAGTTCAGGGTATTGAAAATAGTTTTAAATCTATGGACCACATTCCGTCCTTTTACAAGAAATGTGTATGATCTTTAAATCAAGTAAAAATAACTGGCACTATGAATCCAATCCTGTGAAGGACAAAAAAGTTTAAATGCTTGAAAAGCCCTTCCCTCCAACGTAATTCTGCATCTATTGTCTCATTTTTGTCGCTGAAGTGCAACAGTGCCCTTGAGGTGTCTTTAATGATCTTCATTTGCAAGTTGCAGGACACAAATTTTACAAGGAGGGTGCTAAGCAGGCCCTACTGACTCTCATTCAGGACCAGGTTTGTTGTTACAAATTAGATATCAGATTCAGTTCGAGAATCTTATTTAGTACCTTTGCGGAGTGAAATGTGACAGTTTGTGTTGGTCTTGATCTAATTAACAAGCATGCCATTTGTGATGTTCCAGGGTGGAAATTATATTCTTGAGTTTGATAATTTTCCGGATCGTGATGTATGTCGGGACTTTGTTGGTGAGTTACAATCTTTGAATATGTCTGAGACTTCCATCAAAATTACTCCTTAAGTAGCATGGGATTAATATATCTCATGCTTGTCAAACATGCCTCTCATTTTCCCTTTTAAGTACCTATGGAACCTGACACATTGGTAATTGCTTACTTTTGTGCAGCCACTGCCATTGCATTTCACAGTAAAGCTGGTGGAGTGACCTCTAATAAGTCTGCTGCACCAGCTGGTACTGAAAAACTTAGCACATCAGAAATGGAGTGTCGAATTAAGCTACTTCAGGAAAACAGGTGAACACATTTTGAGAGAATTTAAATAGATTATTGGCATTTGTAGTATCTCAAAATCATTTTGGCCTTTTGAATCTTGAACATATATTTGTTGAGATCAAGCACGATTCACCTAGATCTATTTATCCGAAATCACCACCCATAGATGACTTGTCATCTAAGTTACGAGGTTCGGTTCAGTAGATGAGACGAGAGGTAAAAAATGTTTGATTAATGAACTGTTTTAGTTTATGTGAAATAGCATTCGATAAATAATAATATGTTTGGTTTGATCGATTAAATATAATATGAGGTGGTAAAATTTTAACCTTTTTAACAATTAATTATTAATAATAATAAATAATAAATTTATATAAGTAAAAAGAGTATAATGGATAATATTGTAATATGTATTGATGAGTTGATTGTGTAAGATGTGTAAATAATTATTTGATTGATGTGGAATAAAGAATATGTTGGTAATATTTGAACCAAACATGGGATAGGATAATGATTCAATCCCATATGCTGAACCTAACGGTACCTAATCAGATATGGGGCAGTATGCTTTAACTTTATATCCTCTTTATGACAACAGAATCGATGAAGGTGTAATACTAATGAATTAAAGTGAATAGTCTTATAGTATTTATGCAGGGGGATGTTCGACTGCTTTCATTCAGATATATAAAATCTGTTTTATTTTTTCAGTGTTGCTTTTCGTTGCCTTTTCGCAATTCTCTCTTCCTGATTTCTTGTTCTTTCTTGCATGTCTCAGTTGCATAAATACTATGTTGTATATGACTGGATGATAATATAATCTGAATCAAGATTTATTTAGATTCCTTCTTTTTCATTTTGGAAACAGCCTTTTGCCCTTGTATATCAGAAGTTGTGGGCTTATAGATGCCCACCCGATGCAAACAAAAATGGGGTTCTTATCCTCATTTTGATTTTTGCTGTTTGAATTAACACACTAATCACACCTATCTAATTTAAATAAATTTAAATTTAATTTAAGATGCTAAAAAGTGTGAGTGGCAGCGAATTACAGAGGCTTCACAAGCAATTTGTGATTGGAGGTATCTTGACAGAGGCTGAATTCTGGGCGACAAGGAAGGTTCGCTACTGGCATTTGAAGTCATTTTTAAATATTTATTGGAACAAATTGAAATGAAAAGGAAAACAGGTGCAAATTTTCCTTTATTTCATTTTCTTCTAGTTTGTTCACAAAAACTCAAGTTGGTTGGAACTTTTTTTTGGCATTTCAATTTTGTTTCTACTGATGTTTATTTGTATCGTTTTAGAATAAGTTTTGTGGAGGTGATATTAGTTGATTTAAGGAGATATTGCTGGGACATGGATAATCAATAATTATTGTTCACCTTTTGGGATCAGAAATTACTGGACCAGATTGACGGAAGACGGCCAAAGCAGTCAGTTGCCTTAAAAAATGAAATGTGGACTGTAAAACCATTATCTGATGGCCAGGTACCTACCTCTCCTTCGGCAATCTCATGCTTATCTACTTGTTTGGCTATGCAGTTTTATGTGAAAATAGGGTTGTTCATATGATGCACTTGATTCTTATGATGTCTAAGCGAGTACAATGTTCTACCACAGAGGATTGAGATGACATGACCCTTTCACATG
Organism: Dorcoceras hygrometricum; assembly: GCA_001598015.1. Classification (NCBI taxonomy): domain Eukaryota; kingdom Viridiplantae; phylum Streptophyta; class Magnoliopsida; order Lamiales; family Gesneriaceae; genus Dorcoceras; species Dorcoceras hygrometricum. The sequence goes on along the minus strand of KV009364.1, from coordinate 39,783 downwards.
CCTGAAGTTATTTAATTGTAAATCTTTTAGTTTCATTCACACCCATATCCTCTCCCAAACCGAATCATCATACAAAATTACACCTCGAAAACCCAAAAAGTGGTGATTAAAAAGAGAACAAGAACTTGGAGTTTGGCTAAAGCTACAGAGAGATAAGTTGTGGGTTGTACATTCAGAGGCCAATCATCTCTTCTTCTGGAACTGTTTTGGTTTTTTTGATTGCATTATATGCCAAAGTTAATGGAACAATGACATGGGAAGATTTGGTTGTCCATCATTTTCATGAGTAGAAATTAGGATAAGAGCTGGTGCTGAATGGCCATAGGTGGTGGGATAATGGTGAAGTTGGAAGCTGAACTTTATTTGCTACATATATGATGTCACGCCGTTGCGACAATTAATAGTTGCTTTGATACACACACACACACGCATAAATATTTGGAAATCAGTTACTATAGGCACAAACTAATGGATGGCTGCTCAGTCTTACTAAACCTAGGATTTACCACATGTATTAAATGTGGACCTCAATAAGTTTCTACAATCTTCCACTATTTTCACATGGACATGTCGGTCTCAATTTTAATTTTTGTGTTTTCAGTCTAACAGAGTTACGTTCTACCCGACACCAGAAATCACTCATCGGGTATGTTTCCTTCTTTCTTCCAGTCTCTTTTCGATAGGAAACTATATTATATTAAATTAATAAACGTAATTGATTACAAAAAGTGGACAAGTGGTCTGCAAGCGAAAAAGCAAAAGCCTGGATTATTACCATCATATATGACCCCAGTTTTTTTTCCTATCCAGAAAAGCATATATAACCTCAACCCCTTAATCATTTGAAAGTGAGATTGTTTTAAGTTCATAGTGCTTCCTGATCTAGCTAGAGGTCCGAAAATTAACTTTGTCCTAACACTCTTCAACGGACTCTTCTTGATTGTAAAAGCCTTCTATTCTCTCCAACCAAACTGACCACCAAATATGATGAAATACCACCATAAGGAAATTCTACCCTTGCTGCCTCCCACGAAAGTCACGCCCTAAATCTGCTACAAATAATTTCCTCATTGATCTAGGCTCTACTCAGGCCAGACCAACTCCACAGCTGCTCTAAAACAAAGGCAGTTCATAAAAGGCCAGTAAATTAAAATTTTTCGTCCCTCTTCACATTTTCTGTAATCGAAGGTAAGTGATCTACCAGATCATCCGTAGAAGGCTGAAACATGGTCATACTAAAATCGAATGAAAAGGGTAAGAAAACAAGTTCAAAGGTATATAAATACCAAACAATCAGCAATTTCCATGTTAAAACCTGAGCACGTTTGACAAATGATGCCACAATGTCGTCCAACATCTTTTTGGATTCCATTTCAAAAAGTGCAGGGCATGCACAGTGATCAAGGTTTTCCTGATGTACTTTGCAAAGGACTTCCTACGTTTCAAAAGTTTGATCCAGTAACCTTCTTTAGATAACACAGAGATCTAGGTTTCTCAAATGAAATATCAAACCTCGAAGCTATAACCTGCTTATAGATGCTTCGAATTCGACGATCGGTCGTTCCACGTCAAAAGATTTTCTTTTACTTTTCGATGGAAGTCTTATTCCAGTGAGAAATAACTTAGCAAATGAAATGAGAGCTTCATCGTCAACAACAAATTCATAGTCTGACACACTGGATGACACTGTTTATCCTCTTCGTCTGGAGATGCCATCTACTTCTTCAAAATGCCCAAAAAATATCAATTCTTAAAGATCCGAGTGAATTTCCAAGAAAAGCGAAGGAAGGGTAAATACGATAATTAATTCAGAGCATCCCAAAGAGATTAAAGATTGTCCAGAAAAGATGGCCATGCCAACAACTTCAGATGTTGAATTACTTGTAAATTGTCTAGAATGAATTTTTTGTCTTCTTTGTCTGGTGCTATGAGATCGTATCTTTTCCGGTTCCTCTTTCAAACACCCATTTCCCCCCACATGACCAAGAGAAAAAATAAAGGAAAAAAAAGGAAACCACAAGGAGAACGCATTGCTAAGATCACGTAGTTAATTCAATCACTCGTCTTTAATTTTTTATTTTCAACCAACACAAGAAGTGATGAAAGATTATTTCCACAAAAAACTCACTCAACGCTCTATAACCAATATCTGTTAGAATGAAAATAGCCTTGAAAAATCACAACTATTGATTAAAGTATAAAAAAAACCATCTTTGTCAAATTTTCACGCAATTAACCGCCATAATCACAGGAAAATCAATGTGTCACATTCAGATTGACGAATAATAAATCTTAAAAAAAAAACGTAAAATAGCATCGACTTATTACCATTGAAGATAAAAAAGATCACCCAAAATGGACCACAAGATTACGGAATTAATGGACTGAAGTTCTTCACAATCTGGCTCTCTCAAATGGAAGCTTGAGAAGTGTTAACCTTGCAGGATGAGTTAATTCCTCCTCGATGAACCGAACTCGTGCTTCCCGTTGCAAGAATCCTGCAAGATCAACAGTTCTCAAGCTTCCATCAGACATAGCTAGATTGTGAAGAACTTCAGTCCCTTAATTCCGTAATCTTGAACCATTTTGGGTGATCTTTTTTCTGTTCTGCGGTAATAATTCGATGTTATTTACATTTTTTTTCTAAGATTTATTATTCGTCAATCTGGTTGTGACACAATGATTTTTCTGTGATTGTGGCTTTTAATTGCGTGAAACTTTGACAAAGATGGTTGTTTTTTATGCTTTTAATCAATAGTTGTGATTTTTGAAGGCTCTTTTTATTCTACCAGATAATGGTTATAGAGGGTTGAGTGGGTTTTATATGGAAATAATCTTTAATCACTTTTTGTGTTGGTTGAAAATGAAAAATTAAAGACAAGATGACTACATGATCTTATTAATGTATTCTCCTCGTGGTTTCCTTTAATTTTTCTTTTGGTCATGTGGGGGGAAAGGGGTGTTTATAAGGAACTGGAAAAGATACAATCTCATAGCACCAGACAAAGAATTCATTCGGGACAATTTGCAAGTAATTCAAATATCTAAATTGCTGTTATGATCATCTTTTCTGGACAATCTTTAATCTCTTTGGGCTGCTCGGAATAAAGTATTGTTTTTTACCCTCCTTCACTTTTACAGTGTTATCTTGGACATTCACTGGGGATCTTTAAGAATTGATATTTTTTGGGCATTTTAAGAAGAACATGGCATCTCCAGACAGAGAGGATAAAATAGTGCCATGCTGTGTGTCGGACTATGAATTTGTTGTTGATGATAAAGCTCCCATCTCATTTGCTAAGCTACCTCTCCACTGGAATAAAGTTGACTCCCATCGAAAAAGAAAAGAAAATCTTTTTACGTGGAACCATCGATCGTCGAATTCGAAACATCTATAAGCAGGTTATAACTTGGAGGTTTAATATTTCATTTGAGAAACCTGAGATCTCCGTGTTATCTAAAGAAGGTTACTGTATCAAGCTTTTGAAACCTAGGAAGTCCTTTGCAAAGTAAATTAGGAAAATCTTGATCACTGTGCATGCCCTGCACTTTATGAAATGGAATCCAAAAAGATGTTGGACGTCATTGTGGCATCATTTGTCATACGTGCTCAGGTTTTAACATGGAAATTGCTGATTGTTTGGTATTTATATACCTTTGAACTTATTTTCTTACCCTTTTCATTCGATTTTAGCATGACCATGTTTCAGCCTTATATGGATGATCTAGTAGATCACTTACCTTTGATTACAGAAACGGTGAAGAGGGATGAAACAAAATGCGAGGTTTGCTCTCTGGTTATACTTTATCATAGAAAGCAAATACCCAGTGATAAGCTGTTTCAATATCACTATGACCTGTATTATCATTCAATGTCCCATTTTTTAAAGAATTTAGAAAAGTTAATCGTGGCATGGAGTTGAGAGTAAGTTTGTGGTCATCTTGAAGGTTCTGAGGCTATAGTCCTCCCCTAATCCCTCAATCTTTTGTCTTAGATGTTAGGATGTTCTGTCTTTTTATATATATGTAGATATGGACATTCATAGATCCATGACCATGAAGTGGGGAATTACAATTGGCAGTTTTCTTGTTTTTTTTTTTTGGTTCTGGAAGATTGCTGTGAAGATGTTCAGAATTGTTTATACCAACTGACTTTCCATTTCTGGTCCATTGTAATTGTTTTAATCAAACAAATTTTAATTGCATTTCTCAAGGAAATTCCCAGGAAGGTGAAACCTTCTACCAAGGTTGTGCTTTTGCTTCTCCTCATTCTCTTATGCCAATCACAACTTGATTCACAAAAATAATTGACTACTAGAAACGTTTTTTGCTTTGCAGCATTCTCGCTGTCCTCCAACGCCTGCGTCTTTAGTTAAAGATGGGATTGGTAAAAATGATGACGATGGGTCAGGGGAATATGATGTTTGTGCAATTTGTGATAATGGTGGAAGACTGCTCATGTATGTTGTTTTTCTCTCCTTCAGTCTGACATCATTATCCTACAGCCATTAATTTACACTTCTCTATATCTCGTGACCTTTATCTATGTTGCCATAAGTGGAGGAGAGCTAGAACTGTATTGTTGGTTTGGGAAACAGGTTTGTGGGAAAGCAGAAAATATATGTTGGAATTAAAAAGATAATAACATGGAAACTCTCTATATCTATAGTTTACGAAAAAGATGACTCTAGTTTCAGATTCTCGTTCTCCCACACCGCAATTCTGAAACAAGTTGTATTTTTAAAAACAATTGAAGAAGAAAGACTTTTTGGGTGGGGCTTGTAATTTACAGGAAGATAGTACATCTTTTCCCTTTTTTGAGAAATAATTTCATGCAAATTGCTAGTAGATGATAGTCTGTGATGCGGTGTCGCCTTGGAGCCCAAGAGGAATCCTGAGGGGAGAATTCCTGGCATGTGCATGTATTGATGTAATTTTATTTCTGTTGTCTGTAAAAGCTTCGTTTGCACAAATGGTCACATTTTCGTCTATGTGCTATTGTTGGCCGTAGTTTGTACTTTTAATATTACATGCACCCATTCTGGATGGGTTTTCCAATAATTCGATTTTATTTTATTATTTGACATATGCTATTATCTTTTTAGTTTTTAAGATGATAAAGTGTAGAAGCCATCTTCAGATTTTTCATCCTTCTGCAAGTGTTAATTTTTGCTAACCTTACAGATCAAATTGGGTAGTTTTTGAGGAAATTATATGCATGCACAGATCGGCATATTGTCAACCGTTGCTTCTCCAGCAAGAAAGTTCTTTTATTGGAAATTTTTTTCTCGTTTAGAAAATTCATTTAATTCTTTTCTTCTTATAACTTGAAATAAAGATGAAATCACTATTAAATTGCATTTACTTTTCTTATATCCTTTATATTTTATTACTCATGATTTGTACTATCACCATGTTCTCTTCTTTTTTGTGTTAGATATCCATCTGTTTTATCTTGTTTTAATCTTTTTGTTTGTTATCTCCTTTTTGTTGAATCAGTTGTGAAGGGAAATGCCTTAGGTCATTTCATCCAACTGTGGAAGATGGTGCTGAATCTTCATGTCCATCTCTAGGTTACACTGAGGCAGAATATGAAGTACGATTTCTGCTTGTGTTGTTTCCCACCTCCACCCTCTCCTTCTATAAGTTTTTATTTACTTTCCATTTTTTGTGGTGTGACTGAAACCGCTGCATTTTTCTATTTAGGCAATTGAAAAGGTTGAATTTTACTGTAAGAATTGCGAGCTTAAGCAACATCAATGCTTCGGCTGTGGGAATTTGGGCTCTTCTGATGAATTATCTGGAGCTGAGGTTTGTCTGTTCTTTTTACATGGATAGAGCTTCAGCGTTTAACAAGATGCATCTCGTTTTTTGTCAAGCATGTGAAAATGGATTCTTTAGTATCTGCTCATAGCAGACAATGATTTTGGACTTGCCTTGTGGTTGGACTATGATGAAGCTTGATGAACACATTCTGGTTAACTGTACCGGTCCAACACCATTGACTCTATCTCACTTTAGTGATATGTGTTGCTAGAAACTGACTTCTTGGCTTTCTCACCTCTATTTCTGACCCCTTGGAAGTTACCCCATGGATGTTCTATATCAGCCTGACTTCTTTTGGAAATTAGTCGTTGACTCTTAATCTGAATCTTACAATTGACACACCTTTTAATCCAACATTGAACTTGGATGAAAGATTTGCATCTCTAGATGAGATTTGGGTAATTGATTTGATTTGTAGTTACTGCAAAAATGATAATTTTCTCATATATAACATAGTACAATGTCCTCAATATACACACAACCAGCCACCCTGACTTCATTGTTAAAATATTATTTATCCTATAATAACCTGTACACATTAGGTATAAATATGTCCTAATAATTTTGTACAAATAAGTTATTTTATTTCCGTTTCTCGAAACTCCCCTCAACTTGGTGCAAAGATATCCATCATACCTAGCTTGCTTGGAAGTCTTGAAATTTAGGTCGAAAGTGACCTTTAATTAAGCCATATCAATCTGTTGTTCCTTAGTCATATAAGGCGTGCATATTACTCCACTCTCTAACTTTTCCTTGATGAAATGCCGGTCAATCTCAATTTAGTTCTATCATGCTGGACAGATTATTAGCAATATTGGTGGTTGACTTATTATCACAGAACAGTTCCATTGGAGCTTCCTCTTAGGCCAGAGTAGTTCACACACTCCATTCGCCATGGCCTTTAGTTCTGCTTCTGCACTACTCCGAGCCACAACGTTATCTTTTTTACTTTTCCAGATGACTAAGTTTTCATAGGAAAATACAATATCCTGAAGTTGATCTTCTATCAACAATTGATTCGGCCTAGTCAGACCCAGTTAGCATCTGTGAAGCCCTCTACATTCTCAGGACTGCACTTTTTGAACAATAGCCCCTTCCCAGGGTTGTTTTAATTATCTTAAGATCATGTACGGCTTCCAAGTGCTCTCAATAAGGTGAGTGCTTGAATTGACTCGGCCTACTCACAATAAATGTGATATCGGGTCGTGTGTGATAAAGATAAATTAATTTCGATATAAGTCGTTAGTATTTGCCTATCTCAACTGGAGTTCCTTTAGTCTTATTTCCCAATTTCAAGTTGGGATCTATAGAAATGTCACCGGTCTACAACATATCATCCCAATCTCTTCTACTAAGGCTATGATATACTTCCTCTGTGAAACATAAATTCTTTCTTCGATCTTGTAACTTCCGTTACCAGGAAATAATGTAAGGGACTAATTCTTCGACCTCAAATTCTGATGATGGACCTACTTCTTCAGTCTGTCTATTTTAACGTCAACATACGCGATAAGAACTGCCACATTCCAACCTTAGAATGCTTTATGGACATTGTGTGATATGAATGTCCTTGATTGTAGCCTTGTTTCTTGACGTATTTGGAGAATTTTTTAGACCAAGCTCGTGGCGACTGTTTTGGTCCATAGAGGGATTTTTTCAACTTGCAGATTCTTCCTCCAAATTGATCTTCAAATCTTGGGTAGCATCCATACACTTCCTCTTCCAATTCTCTATTGAGAAACTTATTTTTACCATAAAACTGATGCAGTGTCCACTCTAATTCGCCTCTACAGAGATTAAGGTTCTGATTGTATTCAACTTTGTCACTGATGGAATTTTTTTTTTCTGATAATCAATCCCATAGGTTTGAGTATATCCCTTGGCAACAAGTCTGACTTTATGCCTCTCCAATGACCCATCAGAGTTAAGTTTCACATTGAACACCCATTTACAACCTACTTAGTGTTTTCCTTTTGGTAGAGGCAATAACTCCTAGGTCTTATTCAAATCATTCATTTCTCAAACAGACTCCTTCCGATGTGGAACAGTTAAAGCCTTCCTTAAAGATCTCCACAGAGTGCAAATGAGATATAAAGCTTGAAATCTGGAAATATTCTGGTAGGATATGTGGTTAGACAAATGATGTTCTGTACACGTCTAGTATCTTTTCTAAGCGCGATGGGAATATCTGGGGGCATGGGGGCTTCAATGTTCTTATGAGATAAATTAGATTCATTCTGTGATTACAGATTCTTTTCTCGGCTCAGATTCATGGTCGTGTGGAATCATGGGATCTTTAGTCCTTTGAGGTTGTCTTCTCGCATAGACATGATCAAACACTTTCTCAGTTTAACTTTCTTCAATGGACCTAACTCTGGTGATGGTAGGTCTAGACTCATGTGAACATCTAGTATGGTATCAAACTGACTCGTATTATGAGGAACAAGGCTAGGTAACGAGTCTTCAAATAAAGTCTCCCCTAAAGAGAAGTAAAATAGGCTCGAGAGTCGAGACCCAAAGAATGTGACATCCATTGTCATAAAAAAACTTCTTTGTCCGAGGATCAAAACACTTTTATTCCTCCTGTAGGGGAATACCCCACGAAACACAAAAACACACTTTAATGCCTTGGGATCCAATTTATTTTGTTCATGCAGATGAACGAAGTCGATACTTCGAAACACTCGAGTTTTTAAATCTGAAGCTAAGTTTGACATGGGTGCACAATCTCTAAACATTGATAAAGGTGATTTAAAAATTCAAAAATCTAGATGGCAGGTATCACTAAGAATAGCTTCTCCCCAACAAGTACGTGGGTACTCCAAGTAGTGAACATGAGAGACCTAGCCACTTCAAGAAGATGTCTATTTTTCTTTTCCGATGCACCATTTTGTTGGGGGGTTCGGACACAAGAACTTTGATGAATTATCCTATTTTTTGAAGAAAGGCCTCTAAAATTTGATTTAAGTATTCTTTCTCATTATTACTGCGAAACACTTTAATATCTTTCTGAAATTGTGGTTAAACCATAGAAAATGATTTCAAACACTTGTTCTACTTCTGATTTTCACCAAGTGAGTAAACCCATGTCATTTCTGTATGATTGTCGAAACCTTTTTTTTTCCATATTGTAGGAGTTTTATTGGTCCCTAAACATCACTGTGAAGAAGAGAAAACATTGTAGATGCTTGATATGGATGGGGCTGGGAAGGTAGTTTGATGATGTTTAGTACTGAGACACTTCACACTGAAGTTCGACAAAATTTTGATTCTTAAATAAAAATGGAGACACATGTTTCAATATCACAAACTTGGATGCCCTAGTCTACTGTACAAAAACATTATATCATCAGTACTTGAACTTGGTTCCATGCTAGATTGTTGAGCTTGTCCATGCGAGTCTGACTTCTCAAGTTAGTAAAATCCCCCTTTCTCCTTGGCACTGTCAATCATCTTCCCCGAATCTGAATCCTAAAATTCACATGAATTTTGAGAAAAAGTAGTGCAAAAGTTAAGATCTCAAGTTAATTGACCGATCGACAACAAATTACAGGATAGGTTAGGGACATGGAGAACATTGTGAAGATTCAAGGTTTTAGAACAGCGATGGACCCTTTTCCAGCAATTGGGGATAAAGAGCCATCAGCTATTCATATATTTTTGTTTCCTGCACATAGCGTATAGAGAAGAATAGACTAGATGAACCTATCGTGTGATCAGTAGCCCCAGAATCTACAGTGCATGGATCTTCAGAGAAGGTGAATGTATGTAAGGCTCTGTGCTGAAAGAAATTACCTTGCTGAGCTAGAGAACTAGAGGATGTCACATAGGTAGATTTAGAGAAGTATGTGGATTGAAACGTTAGGTGTCCCTGAGGAAGTTCCAGCTTCTTCCTTGGTTTCAGATTGGTTAGCTCTAGGTTCACGAACCTTGGTTTGGGAAAATCTTGGCTTCAAATATGGTTTCCATGCAAATCCCAATAAGTTTGCTTTGTGTTGTTTGGTTTGTTACAGTACTCACATATGATTCCCTCCCCTTTCTGGCCAAGTCGAAGCTGCTGATTGCTAGTCAACTTACTAGTAGCTTTGGACACCAAGGTCAATACTTCAGTTGCAGATAAGATTTGTCATGTAACATCATCCTTCATCTGCCCTCTTCTCTCCTCACTTCAGCAAGAGGTGTCCTCCCCATAATTCTGCCACGAACATCATCTAATCCTCAATCTAGTCCAGCAAGAAAAACATATACCTAATCATTCTCCATGCGTTTATGGTATTTTACGCAATCATCCTTGCATTCACAAACATCTCCATAGCACAAGTCAAGCTCTTGCCATGTTGCTCGCATCTCATTGTAGTAATCAATCACTTTTTTTTCTCCTGGCTTTGTATTTCATAGCCTGGTTTTTAACTAAAAAAAATCTAGGTAATTCTCTAAATCAGAATACGTCTCCCTTACAACATCCCAGTCATTTTTCGGAGTGGGAAGAAACAGGTATGGATCACCATGGAATTCTCCGACTTCCATGAATTCCATCTTGAATCTCTGTTTTGGCTCTTTTGCGTCTCCCATCAAATCCCAGCCTGCCTTTACCCAATTACCAATTTAATGGACTGGTCCCATTTTTCACCATTCAATTTATGAATGGTAAAATAGATTGATGAGTTTTCAAGCCCATTAGAGCTTGTTGTGTACATCTCGTGGAATTTTGGCCCATAACCTGGTTGGAGACCTTCGAGCTCTTCTCTTCCTTTGACCCAAACATTATGGCCTTCGCAGGCCTGCAAGTGCATCCGATTTGATGCCCAAGTATTGTGGCCTCTGCACAAGGTACGTATGCACCGTTCTTTTTCGTTGAGCTAGAAGGGATCACTTCTTCAGAGAAATCCCTAATGGCGTAGAGTTCCTCACACGGTCCCTAATGGTGTTATCAAAGCCTTACGGTTTCTGATACCATATGGGTAGATCAAAACAGAGGAAAACACGAGGATAGAAGACATTGTAGTAACTGAAAAACAATAATTCTCTCATATAACATAGTACAATGTGCATAAATATATACACAACCAGCATCCCTAATTTTATTGATAAAATATGACCTATCCTAAAATAACCTGTACATGTTAGGTATAAAATATTTCCTAATAATTCTATACAAATAAGCTATCTTATTTTCAATTCTCGACAATCCATTAGAAGTGTCTGCACAAAAACTCAAAATGGTGGGTGAAGAATTGGAAAATAACTCAATAATATCAAAACAAGTGCAATCAATTTAGAATCACTTGAAATTCTCTTTTCTCAAGTCCTACCATACGATCACACCCTAAGTTTGTTTTATACATTAGATTGTGTCACATCTATTGCCATAGACTGGCATCTGCAAATAAGTTGTGTGTTTCTCTGGACTTTACAGGTCTTTCCTTGTGTTAATGGAACTTGTGGTTACTTTTACCATCCACATTGTGTTGCAAAACTTCTTCATCCTGGAGATGAGGCTGCCGCAGAAGAGCACAGGAAAAAGATAGCTGGGGGGAAACAGTTTGCATGCCCTCGACACATATGTTACAGTTGTAAGGAATTAGAAGTAAGTGCAGTTAGTGACTTGCAGTTTGCCGTTTGTCGCCGTTGCCCTCGCTCGTACCACGTAAAATGTTTGCCAAGGTGCTCCTTATGCTCTTAGCAAATTCTTTTCAGATTACTTTTTTATCCTGTTATCGTGGTTTGATTGCTCAAGATTCTTATGCATCAACTAGAAAAATTGCATTTGAAGAGGATGTGGATGAGAGCAAAGGTATTGTACAAAGGGCTTGGAGGGGACTTATTCCTAACAACCGAATACTAATTTATTGTTTGTGAGTACTAAGCCTTGACTTGAGTTAATGTGCTTTAATATAAAGATTTTTGTAATTCCAAAATCATGTCTTCCTATCAGGAAACATGACATAGACTTAGAAACATCCACACCGGTCAGAAACCACATAAAATTCCCAGTGTCTGAACCAGTGAAGTTGGCGAGGGGAAAAAATAATGATGGCGAATTGGAGAATTCTCAAAATGTTGAGCCCATTGAGAAGATGGCAGACAATTCATCGAATCTTGATATTGTTAAAAAGAAAGGGTGGCTACCTCTCTATCTCACACACAACCTTCCCATCCATGAGTTTACAATTATTCCACCTCACACTCTTGCATGATAGTAATACGAATTAATAGTTTTATTTTGCCATCATAATGCAGAATATTGACTGCGATGAAAAATGCTTCATCCTCAGTAACACTTGAAAAATTCAAAGAAAAGCATAAAGCACCATTGGTACTGGCTCAATCCTCACCATTTGCAGTGGACTTCACCTCTGGGAAGGTGGAGTGTTCTGTTGAGGTATATGCTTAAGTCTTTTGTGAGCCTATGTTTTTTCCAGTTTTGTTTAAAGTTGAATATTCATGTCTTGGCAGGCTGTACGTGCTGCGCTGCAAAAATTGGAGGGAGGAGGGAGTGTCGATGATGCCAAAGCCTTTTGTGGCCCTGATGTTCTATTCCAGGTTATGAACTGGAAGGTGATCTGTTTTATGGTTTTAGCTTGTTGCTTTGATCCTCCTTTTTCATGTTTTCTTTATGCTCTTGTTTATATCTGGTGGATTTATATTAGGTTTAATGAATCAAACCACTCTTGTGATATCACTTCTGGGATCTGATTCCTGTAGGACTTTCTGGAAATGGGCCTTGTTGATTGACTTTGTGAATACTCTCTGTGTTTGGAGAATTAGAATCTCATTCAAGGAAGTTGCAGTGTATTTTGGATGTATGGAGAATTAGGAGAAGCTGTTCAGGAAAACTTGGGAAGTTGTTTTTTGAAATGAAAAGAGGGTGGGAACGTTTATTTCAGTGGAAGTTCCAGTCTAAGGAATTAAAACTTATATTTGTTGGTAAGTCAGGTGTAAATGTGGAGTGGCTGTTCATTTAAGACACTCATTAGCTTCTTTGATGAAGATTAAGGGAGGATAAAGTAAATTGGGGTTTTGGGGGAAGGTTCTACACGCATTTGAATTTCACCAGAGCCTACTGATGAGTGAATCCTGCCAAGATGTGAAATACTTGATCAACCAACACATGGAGAAAAATATTTTTTATTCTATGTCGATGTGTGCCAGTAATAAAGATATATATTCCTAGAAATTTGGTTATAGTATGCTTCTTTCTTGGAGAGCACGTAAATCCTAGAACTGGGGAAGTTTTTTTATTTTTTTATTTTTTTGGCTTGTTTGCAAATGGGTGTCCTTTTTAACTGTACCTGAACTTAAAGAAAAAATTCTCTCTTTTGTAAAGGTTTATTCAATTTAGCTTGTAAGGAAAGGTTGGTAAAATCTGTGCCTATACATAGAATGAATATCTATGCAAATAGCAATGCAACTACGACTCGAACCCTGTTGAGATTTAGTTTACTTTGGGTAGAAATATTGTTAATTGTGTTAATATTGTTCTTTTGAAATGTTAATAGTATACCAAATGTAAACAAGTTGCCAAAGTTTCCAACCAAAAACCCTCGCTCGCCACAATTCCAATTTACTATTAACGCTTGACTGGAATCAATGATACAATAGATGCTGGCAGCATAACATGCAGTTAAGAGATCGAACCAAGAGTTTCTATGATTGTTGCGAGGAAGATTTGTGTTTGATAGCTGACCTATTAGTTACCAGACTTGAGTCATCTGACTGTTTGGTTTCGTAAGCATTATGGCCAACAGATGCATGTTCTGGCATTTGTTCGCATACTTCCAAAAGATCAAAGAAGGCAAAAATTTATGAAATACCTCTGTGACTTGGATGCTAAATATCATTGGCAGTGATTATTTCAGCCAAAATTTTCTGGCACACATTTTTACAAGTGGCACGCTAATTCTTGGACCACTGAATTCTGTACTTGAGGCATCATATTTTACTGATTTAGCTGCTTTCTTTCTGCAGAACAAGATGAAATTATATCTTGCTCCATTTCTAGATGGCATGAACTACACATCCTTTGGTCGCCATTTCACCAAAATCGAAAAATTGAGAGAAGTCAGTCCATCTTACTTGGCCTTTTTGAGAAGATAAATTTTTCATGATAGGAATACTTCTCAGGCCATCATCCCGATCTTCTTTCAGATAGTTCCCATCAACTTATTTTAAATAAAATTCACAATATTGTATTCATAGTAGACCTCAGCTTAGTCCTGGGTACTATAACTCTCAGCATTCTAGAGACGACATTCTCGTAGGCCAGTAGTTTTTCGCTCTTAGTCTTGGTAACCCAGAATTTATTCCTGCATGCTCTGCAATCTAAAGTTTGAGAGTCGTCAATTTTTTTCTCAATAAAACTATAAGTTCAACATGAAAGAAATGAGTATGTCATTTCATGGCATTATTTTTCAATAAAATTTAATGATAGTTTTGGGCTAGGACAATTTTTTCTCTTACCACCCATAACCTAATCATCATAACGGATAGTTAATACTGTGCTTGTGTTAGCAAATGACTAATAATGTATTATTATCATTGCACAATATTTGCATAATCCTTTTTTGATTTCTTTACTGATGTTGACGGTCTGAGTTTGTACTGCAGATAGTTGATAAGCTTCATTGGTATGTTCAAGATGGTGACATGGTAAAGGCCTAAATCATTTTTTATTCCATGTAGACATGTACCATTAGGTGGACTTTTTTGTTTCCTTCTCTTTCTTCCACTATCCTTTACTCATGTTATTTCTTTATTTATTCTTTTCACGGGTCTCCGAGGCATGGTTAAATGGGTTAGAGTTTTGAGTTTTTAGACCATGACATATTTTAATAGAAAAGTTGTCATTTGAATATTCTGTTGCTTTCTTTTTTAAAATTCGCTGGAGTTATCACAATTTAGACAGAGATATGATCATATACCACCAGGTGTCTTCATCATTGTACTTGATAGCTGAATTATTTTATTCCTGCGATCAGATTGTTGATTTTTGTTGCGGGTCAAACGATTTTAGCTGCTTTATGAAGAAGAAGCTGAATGAAGTGGGAAAAACCTGCTCATTTAAAAACTATGACATTCTACAAGCTAAGGTCAATACCTCTATCCCCATTTCTTTGGTATTTAAAATAGACTGTCAGAATAACTAGAAGTTTACTCATAAAAACAATTTCTGGATGTTTCTTCTTCTTTTTTGGGTTGATAAGACCCAGAATATGCCTTTATGGTGTTTTTGGATATGATTTGTTTATTACAATATTGGCTAGACTCTGGAACGTTTTGCTAGAAGTATTGTGCTTCTTTATCTTCAGCACCAAAACTTGCTATCACTGGTTGATTTTCTCTTGAATGACATTCTAACTTTCTAAGAATTTTACCTTGCCCCAAAGGCACTTCGATTTACTGTAGTAAGACATCTGTTATGTACAAGACATGTCAATGACCACAAAAGTATCTAGATTTGAGGTCATTCTTCTTTCCTTTTCATTCGAAAAATCACTTTCTTCACAGGCTACGCAAATAGCCCAGTAAATTGTATTTTTTTAAGATGAATTCATTTCATAATGCCTTTACTATAAGATTTCTTGCATAAATTCATTACTTCTAGTCATAGGAATATAGTCGTGGAAATGAAATTTTTGCATGTTTCTAGTTTATATTGCTTTTTTTATAAACAACAATACAAGTAACATAGTTCCTTGCAATATCTCTTCTGTTTCTTTATTGAGATATGTTTCCATTTAACTCGCTGGTTTTACAGAATGATTTCAACTTTGAAAGAAGGGATTGGATGGCAGTAAGACAGGATGAGTTACTAGAAGGGTCACGGTTGGTAAGAAATTCTCTCTGTGTCATCCAATTGCATGTCTCGATTGAATGATTTGCTCCTGATTCTGTTGTTTCAACAGATCATGGGTTTGCATCCACCTTCTGGAACTGATGGACACCTTGATGTTAAATTTATTTATAAAGCTCTCGAGTTTAAGCCCAAACTTCTGATCCTTATTTCTCCTCGAGGGACACAGCGGTATGTTTTAAAATTTGAACTGTTCCGTTAAAAAACAAACAAACAACGAAGTACTGACCAATACCACTTTGTTTCTTTCCATTTTTTTAGGTTAGATAATAAGGACTTTCCTTACGATTTGATTTGGGAGGATGATCAAATGTTTATCGGCCATGTAAGTACTTTTATTTGTTTTGAAGTTACATTGGACCTAAACCGACTCTACACTTCATCTGTGGCTATCTATGATGCGCTTTGCCTTTGTGTTTCAGTCATTTTATATACCTGGTTCTGTCAATGTAAATGGAGAACAACGTGAGGATTTGAATGTGAATGCACCAATAATTTATCTGTGGAGTAGTTCGGATTGGACCCAAAAACACAAAGCTATTGCTAAACAGCAGGGGCATTTGTCTGAAACTCAAACGAACCCAGAGTCGAAGGAAAATCAAGACTTGGCACATATTGATTATTGTGTTATGAACTCTGGTGAAGGCAAACTCGCAGACAATAAACAGCAAACCCTGGAACAAGAGACCATGTTGACCACAAAGGACGATTGCACCAGTTACAGCTGTGGGAGTGGCGGGGAGGAGAACCGAGCCTTGGCCTGTGAGGATGGTCTACTGTTGGAGAGTCCAAATGTGGTGAGTGGAATGAAAAGGAAAGGGCCACCAAGTAATATGGTCTTGGATAAGAATCATTCAAATTCCGATGGCGGTTATGTTGTATCACCGAGAAAGTCGCCAAATGGGAAAATCCCGAGAAGCAATCAGAGTATCCAGTCGAAGATATCCTTAACAAATGGCTTGAAAGAACAGGAGTCTCAAATTATAATACGTCCACTAGGCTTTGCTTCTGGCCCTTGTCTCCCTTTTGCTACACATAATTCAGCTGGCTGGCTAGAAGAATAGTCATTGGCGATATCTATTTGTTAGGCTTTTCGTAGTTTCTGTGTTGATGTAGACATTTTTGGTATAGATTTTCATCGTCTGATATAGCAGCTTAGCACATCCATTGACAATTAAAGAATATCTTAAACCAATTTTATAATGGTAGACCGCTGTACTATGATCTCTCATCGGCGAGATTCGTACATAAATTCATTTTAAAATTTAGATTTACGTTTTGACTGATTAATTTTTAATCTTGCTGAGCGCCGCATCACTTGTTCACCCTCTCTAGTAAACCAAAAACGTAATGAGAGTTTTAGAAATATTTAGTCAGAAAATAGTTTATTTTTTCTTAGAGAGGATGGATATGTTAAATCGATCGAACTTGAAACTTTATAAGTATCAAACTTCATATTTTTCGTTTATAGAATTTTGAGGGAAAGTCCACTAATGTATGATCGAAGTATCTTCCGTGTATTTAAATTGTCAGCAATAAACTCCCCAGTTTTAATGGAATTACCGTTACTTTTTCCCTTTAGCCAACCAGAAAAGTGTATGTATGTTGCAAGTATGAACAGTTTCTTTTGAACTCGATTGACAGGGGTATCTTAATCGTAGAGTTAAGACTTTTTCAAGTTAGAGAATTTTATGGATTCGATAGATTTCTATTGACTTCTGTATAATTTCACAGAGTTGTGATAGATTTTTATAAACTGCAGGGAAAATATTCTAAGTTTTGGTGAATACAAAAATCAGTTCGGGAGCTATTAGATCAGATCAGGTAGGGAACACAACAAACCAGATCAGGCTAAGTAAAGTCAACTTAGTCTATAGAACAGTTTAGATCAGATCACGTTAAGTAAGAACAAATTAGTTTTTGGATCAGTTCGGAAGAGCAATCAGATCAGAATTGGGTGAAGTTTTGTGAACAGATTAATACAGATCATAGCAGATTCCACCAATGTATTCAAGCCCCAGAACAATTCAGATCGAAGCTTATGAGAGAACATATCATGTTAGGAGCTTCGACAAAACGAGTCAGATCAGATTGGAGCTTCGTAGCAGTTCAAAAGCAGAACACGATCGGTGGAGTTTCGTAGATCAGATCAGGTCCAGATCAGATCAGAGGAGAATTGAATAGAGCAATCTTCAAGGCAATGATTTGACAAAAGGAGTGTAGCAGATATGCTTTTCAGCATAATATCAGATGTGTCAGAGTCCAGCCGTAAAATAGACTTGCTACTTTGAGAAAACATTTAATAGAGCAGTACGGATCGTACGGATCAAAGGACGTTCAATAAATGCATGGACGAGGATTCAAGGATGTGCCCACCAGATACAATTACCATTAAGGAAGATCAAGTGCAGATGAGATATATATAACAACGACGATATACGAGAGACGATGTTTTCTACTATGCAATCTGAGCAACTGCATTTGCGAATTTTTTTTTCAATCAGACGATTGTATTTCATTATTTTTCATCTTCTGTACAGTATTTCAACTGAGAGCTGGATAATATAGGCTTTGTATCAAAAGATTATTTACTCAAAAAGCCTTTCTCAAACTTGTTTTCATAGCTTGCATGTTGTATTTGAGATTTTACAGCTTGTGTGTTGTTTGTCGAGTGAGACTAGGAGTTCAGATCGGGTGTCGGCTAGCTGAGTGGATTATGATACTGTGTATTCTACATTAAATCCTTCTAGTGGAAATCCTTCCAGTTTGGAAGAAGGGAGACGTAGAAGCGTTGCTTCGAACTCCAATAAACAAACTCGACTCTCTAATCTGTTTTACTATTTCAGTTTGCTCGCATTATTTTTAGTTCACTACTGTGAACTTTCCGCATATTTTACTTATTTAACAAGAGAATGGATCGGATTGAGTGAAGGAATTAGCTTCTAACAAAGTTAATTCCAAAATTGTTTTCAAACACAAAAAGTTGCAAATAGAGTTTATTCACCCCCTCTCTAAACATTAAACTGTATTTTACGATCAGAACTTCGATCCTATATCTTCATCAAGCGATATCAGAATGATCTGGTCCGGGTCTGGAAATTTAACAAGTGGTATCATAGAAGGGGGAAATCAATCCTTGAACAAATATCGTTTTAAAATTCATTTGCATATTTTCAATGGCATGATGCAAAATCATTCCAATGTTTTCAAATGAAAATTATGCTGATTGAAAAATTCGCATGCAGGTACATTGGTTGTGCAAGACGATGACATGTGGTTCGTCATCACAGAAACCAATGAGAATAATGAAAATCAATACAACAGTTGCAATATCATATGGAGCTCCTCACATGCTTGAGAATCCAGGATGTGAGTGGACGATTGAAGATAAAAGGAAAGAAAATCTCAACAACGTGGCCAATGCCATATTATACAAGACTTTATGCATTGAAATTTGTATATTAACGACTTTTATGGAGTTGTTAAAATCCTTTGAAATTTTGAATACCTATACAATTTTAGAGAGTTTTTAAAAGTCGATATTAAATAACACAAAACTTTAATAGAGTTTATAAAAGTCAATGTTGAATATGCTAAAACTTCCATGGAATTTATAAAAGGCATTGTTGAATACCTATGAATTTCTTAAATTTACAAAATTTCCACTATTCAATACACCCTAAAATTTGCAACTGTAAATTTTATGGCCTATTAATTTTTGAAATTGAGTATGGAGATTTGGAACCAAATATAGGATTTTGATGTCAGACGAGTTATAAGTCGATCGTCATTTTTCGTTTTAATTATCATTTGTCAACAACTTTGAAATATCACCATAATTTTAATTTTATTCTCATTAACTTTTACTACACGTATTGCTATCGTTTTTTTTTTTTTTTTGTGTAAATTGTGTACTTCTCTGAAGGAATAGAAATATCTTCTCATCTAATTCAATTTGAATTATAATATTTTCATACTCAGCATTTATATATTCTTCTATGTTTTTTTTTTCATTTTTGTTAATTTTGTTCTTTGTTATACCGTCATGGTAATATTATTTTCATTATTACAAGATTTTCTTTAATTTTTCCATATGAGGTTTAGAGATAATCACAATTATATTTCCAATAGTTACATTGGTAACATACTATTATATACTTCAACAGTTTGTGTATTTGAAACAATATTTATGATCGTTCTTGTTTGTCCTTAGAAAATTATAATAATATGTTGAATCTTTTTAATACCAAAAATATTTTACTTATTAAAAGTGTGAATTTTAGTAAAAAGTCCGTGTATATCACATCAAATGACGGAACATAAAATATTCCTTTATTAGATAGCAAAATGAATTTGAAGCTATATATGGCAATACATTTAGTTTTGCTACTAGGTTACTACAGAGCGCCTTTGACATTCATTTCTTGTTTAAGACTTATCTCAAACGATAACAACATGCTTTATACTACAAACTTTATTTCCTTTTAAGATGATAAATATGAAGAATTAACATATGATTTTTTGTATTAAATCAAACTTATTAACACTATGATTATACTACTAGTAATGACAATCGATTTTAAATTATGGTGTAAATAATATGTTAAGTCCGGAAATAGAAGTAATCTTGATTTTGGCGATATAAATCTTGTTTCTGTATTTCTAACATATTTATAAGTGTGCAATAGCAAAATGAGCCAACGGAGATATGAAGCGAATGAAAAAGGAGTCAATCTGATGAAGATGTGCAAAGGAGCTCATTTAGATCATCACCGCATGGCGCATACAAAAAAAAAATTCTCTTGTTCTCATCTGATCTGAGTTGAACTGTTATGCTCTTCTGTTCTAGCTCTGATATGGTTCGCACTGCTCTGATCTGTTCTTATCTGTGATGATCTGTTCTCATCTGATATGTTCTACTTAATCTGTATACTATCCTGAGCCGACCTGTTATGTTGATATCTAAACTGTTCGGAACTATTCTTCTCAACTGAGCTTTGATTTTCACTAATACTATCCAGCTGATCTGATCTAAGCTCTATATCTCTGTTTTATTTCCAACTTAAGCTGCGCACTCAAGTAACTTATTAGGAACATAACATCAAGTTTTGTGTTAATCAAGAATATGATTGATCTTATCTGATTCAGATCTAACGCTCTATTATGAACTGAAAAAATAGGTAAAAAAAATTCAATAAACTTGTTTTTTCTATCTTAAGATAGATCCTTGAGGAAACATGCATATGATATCAAATATAATCTGTAGCAATTGACGATCAAGTTTTTTTGCTTTTAATTTGATAAGTTTGGATATCATCTCCTCGAGTAAAAACCATAAAATCAAAAAAAGAATTAAAATTGTTAGGATCGAAAAACACAGTACAGAGTTTAGAAAGGGTTAAATAAACTCTTTTAAAGATTTTGTGTTTTTAAAATAATTTTCAAATCAGTTGCGTTAACGACTGGATCTGTAGCTCAATCTAATCTATTTTCTCAAGCAATAAAAAGATTTTATGCAGAAGGAGGTTGATAAAACAGTTAACAGAATGTGCAAGGGTATGCTAGAGACAAATCAGATCGTGAGAATATGTTTGTTTATGGAAGTTCGAAACAACGCTTCTACGTCTCCCCATCTTCCATACAAGGAATGATTCCACTACAAAATTTGATAAGAATACAAGGTATCTTAATCCGATCAATAAGGTCGCACCCGAGCTGCACTCCTAGTCTCACAAATCACAACAACTCACAGGTTGTGTTTACAATGATTTACAAAGGCCTTTCTTGAATGAGTGAAATTCAAAGCTTAAGCTTAAGAATTCAGCAACAAGCTGAAAACTTATACACCGTATATGGAAAGAATTTTTTGGTTAGTTGAACAAAGTATGTCAACTAATCAGCTCACAATCTGTTCTGAAAAATTTGTAGTTCACTTCTCACGTTTTTCTTCCCAATAACGATCTTCTATTTATACGCCTCGCATCCAACAATAGTAAATATTATCGGTGGACACATCGTATGGATCCTGAGCTGATGCCTGAGACTCTATAAATGCGCATTTAATTTTTCGTATTGTACCTCATACTGTACATACAATGATTTTCGTCTTTTGCTCAAAATAGCAACTCTAATAGCGTCATCGCTCTTTAACTTTTCTGAAAATTAGCCAAAAGTATGAACCTAACGACTATAAATAAATCCTCTGAAGTCAAGTTACAAATCATGTAACAATCGGAATGATATGACTTAGAAAATTACGTACTGAGGTCCTGAGCTTATCTCTGTTCGTCTGAGCTGAACTCCTCTGAGCAAGCTTATCTCTGAGATGTTGTATTCTAAACTGATCTGCTCCAAGAATTCTGAAATGTTCTAAACTGATCAGTTCTTTTCTTGTTCTGTTTTATATTGTTCTGGTCCGAGCTGATCTGCTCCTGAAATGATTTAAGTTGTTCTGTTCTGATCTGCTTACTATAGCTGAGTTAGGACAACTCAGTTTTGTTCTAATCTGATATGAAATAGAACACGTTGTTAGTTTTGGTTTGATCTGATCGCTTAGTGTTCGATCTGATTTGTCTTATACTTTTTTTTCTTCACCAAATCATATGAAATCCAACAAAAATCTCAATATTTTAAACAAAAAAGGATAAAATTAGAACCTAATCAGATTTATTTAAAGTTATATGTTAGTTTCCACATAGAAACGATATAGAAAGAAATGGGTTATTTTTCAACTAACCTTTGTAGAAAAGAATAATATAATTAGTAGAGTTAAGTACACCAATATATATTTTTAAAACTAGATAATATTATTTGTTGAAAATGTCAAGTTAGTTCAATTAAAAAATGTTTTTGAGTACATCACCGTTTTTAAAAAGAGCAAATCTACTCCTTTGACAAAAATCATAATATTCATCTAAAACACACCGACGCTACTAAACGATCGTTAATTATTAAGGGTGGTCGTTATCCAATTTTAGACTTATGAGTTTATATCCATAAAATAATTGGATCAAATTCGTATTATAAAAATTAATGTGAAGTATTCTTAGTCAACTAGTTTTCTGGCTAAAATTAATATTATACAATATAAATAATTTTTAAAAATAATACTTTTAATATAAATGATCTTAATCCATTAAATTCGGTTTTTATTCTATTACATAATTATAGATAAGACTTTAGACAGCGTACATCAATATATCAAGATTCTTCGGTTACATATTTTAGTTTGACTATTACACAACCACCTAATCGCATCTAAACAATGTCGTTGAATTTTGACACAGAGATTCAGACCTTCGTCAAGGTATGGCTAACAGCAACCACATCTCTGATCTTCTGCCGCCAGATCGCCGCCAGGACCCCAGGCGGAGCCGCCCGCCTCCTCTCTATCCTACCGATCATCTACCTCTTCACCATTCTCCCCACCCACCTCTCCTCCGTCAACCTCGCCGGGCCCACCATTTTCTACCTGGTTTGGCTGGGCAACTTCAAGCTCCTCCTCTTCTCCTTCGATCAAGGCCCTTTATCTTCAAACCCACCTCTCTCTCTCCTCCATTTCATCTCCATAGCCCTCTTCCCCATCAAAACAGGAACCTCAGCCAAACAGAACCCATCTCCCACATCATACTCAGGTCTCAAGATATGGAAGAAAGCAGCTATCTTTGCCGTCAAATGCTTTCTTTTGGCTGCTGTGATTAGCTCATACAAGTACAGGGACTTGTTCCATGAATACGTGATCTTGACTCTTTACTGTGTCCATGTTTACCTAGGCGTGGAGATGGTTCTCGCCATCACAGCCGCGCCTCTGCGCGCGACTATGGGATTGGAACTCGAGCCTCAGTTCAACGAGCCTTATTTGGCCACATCGCTTCAGGATTTCTGGGGCCGGAGGTGGAATCTCATGGTCACCGGTATTCTGCGACCCACCGTCTACCAACCCGTCCGCTACATCTCTGCGCGTGTCTTGGGCCGCAGACGGGCCCTAGCGCCGGCGATTCTGGCGACTTTTGTGGTGTCCGGTCTGATGCACGAGGTGATCTATTATTACTTGTCACGTGCCAGGCCCACCGGGGAGGTGACGTGGTTCTTCGTCTTGCATGGGTTCTGTGTGGCTGCGGAGGTGGCTGCGAAGAAGGCCCTGGCCGGCAGGTGGCGGTTGCACAGGATGGTTTCGGGGCCGCTGACGTTGGTGTTTGTGGCGGTGACGGCTGGTTGGTTGTTCTTCCCGCAGGTGATCAGGAATGGGGTGGACCGAAGAGCCATCACTGAGTACTACATCATTGGGGAGTGGGCACACCATTTAATCTCTACACTGAAATTTTAAATTTATCTCTCTAAAATTTGATATTGGTGGTGTATTTGTCTATACTTTACTCGTAATTATTCGGTTTCTTTTTTCACTTTTAGAGTAAAAATAATATATGATTAATCTATTTAGAGAAAACTTAAATACATTGATATATAGTGATATTGAACTTAATAAATGATGGTATAGGCAGGCATTTTGAAATATAACACAGTTTTTTTTTAAAAAAACGTAAAATAAAATAAACCTCCTACCACATCTTTCACAAGATCAAAGACTCCAACATCTCTATCTTCCATGTTGGTCCTGTATACTAATAAAAAGTAAAATTCCTCCTCTCTGATTAGGTGATTAGGTATTTCGACCAGTTGTTCTCCATTCCCAATATAAAGGGTGCTTGAAATCATCACTCAAAAGTCTTTACGCAACAAGTAGTCTCTACTTTCATTACTTTACTCTAGCAGGTGAACATCAAGGTATTGCACAACAGATAAATGGATGAGCAATTCTTTCCATAATGCTAGGAAAGTTTTTGGACCACATAGATTGGATGCTACATCCATAGAACTTATGGCGTGTTAGGTATATGTTCGGTTCCAGCAGCATCCTCCTCCAATACGGGGACAGAGTTCACGGGGGTCGTCGACTTGGTGTCTCTCTTCCCATCTCTATTTACAGATCGTGAATGGTTTGTGTTGAGAGAAAGCCGTCTGCCAGTTGCACCATTGGCACGGGGAGCAACGACTTTCTTGGTACTAAGCTGTCGAGCTGGGGTTGGTGTTGAACCGAATGTGGTTTCTTGTTCCCTGTTAGATGGTTCTCCCAACCTTTTCTGATCCTGCATGAATGTGAATAAACATTGATAGTTGACTGTTCCAGAAATGGCACTCATGAGGATTATGGATGGAAGTCGGACTAACCCTCAACCTCTTCTTCTCCTCTTCTCTATCATGTCTAAGCAACAGATATTCATCTAGCATGGCAAGGAGTGGAACACCATCATAATTAAAGGTTATGCCGCGATCGTGCTCCCATGCACGAGTTTTAGCAACTAAGCTGTCAACTAGAGCTGGAAAGGTAACAGATCAAGTCATTATTGAATCAAAGTGCTGAGAACTTTTCTGGGGGTTACTCTGAAATGATCCAGCAAAAATATAACTGTTTACTACATGATGGCATTCGGTCTACTTACAAGTGAAGGGGTATCGATGCTTGATTTTTGACATCAGTAGTTCAATTAATCTCAGTTTTTCTCTTCGTGATCTAAGCAGGAAATGTAGGTCCCCTGTACTATATAGCGTCTCATCTCTTGAATTAAGTGTTATGGGGCTTATGTGTTCCACATTCCATCAGAAGCTTATAATTCTTCACAATTTTATATTTGGCACAACCATATTACGAATTCTAAACAATCTGAAACTACAGAGCTAAAAAGTTCATCAGAAAGATCAACATAGCGTAATAGAATCTGATGCCAAACAATGAAATGAAGGCGATGGAGATATTTTATATGCTCTTACCAGTAGGGATAGGTTTTTACTGCTCCATGCCACGTGGTAAAAAAATTTAAGTGGGTATTTTTTTTCTATTTCCTAGAAACCAGGCTAGAATATTTTCAGTTCAATGTTTACTGAAATCTATAACTTTGACATGTTTCACACTTGGTGACCTGGTTTTATAGTCTCATTTTACTAAGAAAAAAATGGAAACCTCATGGAGAATCAACTTGAAAAATAAGTATCGCCATGTTAAATGATGCAACTGTCATGTATGCATATTCAGGGCATCTACCTGGAATCTTATTGACCAAGATCCGTATCTTTTCAGCCCTTTTCAGATTTAAGTGTGCACCTCTGCTAGAGTTATACCTATTTTCATCCTGTTTCACCAATGAGGCATCAGTGGCACATTAGAGCACTTGGCCCTTTGTAGTCACAAACTAAACAGTAGGTAATATCACCACCAGGTTGTTTTGGCATGGTGAATTCACATATAGTAGTAACAGAATTCAATATTCAACAAAATAAAAGCACTTCAAAGTCACAGGTGTAGTAAACAAAAACCGAGATTGAATGCGGAAAAGGAGAAAACATTTGTAACTTAATAATCTGGAAACATGGATTAAGAGAAGTTGAGATTGAAAATTTGCAAAATGCGTAAAAGTGCGAGGCTGCATCTAACTTTTGTGCGTGTGTGTGTGTGTCATCTCAATGTTATGATCCTCAGAAACATCTTAGTGAAATAAATCCGGCAAATATCAGGAGTTCTTGACGGTTCCAAAATCTGTAACATCTATATCCAAGATCCTAACTCAGGGGGAGGGAGCATGGCAGGATATAAATCTAATTACCCGATTGTAATCTTCAAGCCAGCTTTCTTCTTCACAAGCATGCATCCATTTCTCAACCTTTTCCAGTATATCCTTCCTGCTCAGAGCTTCTTCTTTTGCTTTTACAATCTGGTTATCCATCTCAAGCAATAACTCGACAGGCTCGATGTTGCCTTCAATGAGTGCCAATATTTTTTCACGGGCAGCCTCAGCATCAATTTCTATATGAGCACCACAAAAGATATCCTCAAGTTCGGCCTGTCTCTTAAAAGCAATTTCCTTCATTCTGCTAGCTTTCAGCTGATCAAGCCTCGCAACTTCCACTTCAGCCTTTAAAAGTACATAAGTCACATCAGTAAATCACAAAATAATTTACATCATATGCTGATCAATATTTCACGGAATACTCAATGTACCTGTTCAATGAGGTCCAAAGCAAGAGCACCAGGAATAGTAACTTCATCCACTGATGCTGAAATATTGTAAACAACATGATCAAATAGGCTACGTTCTTCTTGGGGTGTGTCCATCAAATTCCAAAGATCAACTAGCTGAGATGCTAATTCTTGAAGCTGTCATGGTGGGCGAGAGTGAAAAGACGTGCAGTGCTAAATAGCGTAGTATAGATTATTCTAATAAGAAAACCGTGCATCTCTGTGCTGTGGAGCAATAAATCACAATAGAACAACTTTTGAAGCAGGAGTATGCAATTCAGAAAGCAACAGTAGCTAGAAGGACTAGCTAGACAGCAGATCTCTATCATTGCTTGGAAAACTTCTAAAACCATGATAATTAATCAGAAAAAAAAGATATATAAACTCTCAGATTGAATCCAGGCTGAATGATATACCCTTTCAAACTAAATACAATGTTAAATTGAAAACATGATTCAACTTTGACTTCTAGTGCACATTAATAACATTATAATGTTGCATGTATAATGTTTATTCATATAATTTTACTTCCATTTAGTTATATATTATGTGTCATGACAAAACCTGGAAAACATCCACGTTCTCCTGGGCTCAGTAAACACAACCCTCAAAACTCCTCCAAATCAGTGCCACTATGGTGAAATTGAATGCAATCACATCAAATTAACAGGTCAGAAAAGTCAGCATTTGTATGAATATATCATGCCCCATCAGCTGGGAGCTCTTGTGATTACCTTCTTTAATCTCTGCTTCTTATCATCCTTCAGCGCTAAGACGGTCTTGGCTAATCTAGATAAAGTGTCATCGCTTATGCTTTTTGACTGTACACCCGTTGCTTCGGTTAGGCTTGGGTGAACTTCGGTGACGGTGCCAAGGAAGTCCATGCCAAGAACAGCACAGAGATCATGTATAGTGCTCACAAATTCAAGAACCTTGTGCAACCTCTCACTCTGCAAGATAACACAAACAGAACCATGAAATATTTTTATTGCTAAATCTGGAAAAAGATACTAAATAAATAATCTGCCAAAAGTTCATAACTTTACCTTTTCTTTCTGAAGATTTTGAAGCTGAGCTTGAAATTCATTTAATTTCTTCACAGAAAGATCAGATTCTTCAACTCCTGGGCTCTCCACCTGCTCACCAGATCCATCAATTTCTGCACATATCTTTTGTATCTGAGAATGAACATCAGCAAACTCTTTTCTTCTCTCGTCCTTCTGTTTCAATAGTTTTTCCAGTGCAGGGTGTATAGCTGCAAGCTGTTCCTTTATTGTTCCTGATGCCTTCTCAGGCTGCAAAAAAGACCACGAGGGAAGAAATAAAAGAATCATTATTACAATAACGGAAGACGCCCCGAGCAATACCTATATGCCACTATGATAAAGAATTCAAGCCGTCCTTGCATGATTATCAAAGTTACAGTGCAATAAAATTTTATGGCAAATACTTACTATTCCAATGTAAGTTTCCCCTCCAAGTGCTGATAGGAGGTTAGTGAGCTCAACTCTTGCTTTTGCCAATGAATGTAGAAGTTGTGCCCTAGATTTCACTGCAAGATCCACCATTTTCTTGTATACATCCAAACACTCTTGCTCTATCTGAAGGAGCATTTGGTCTCGTTCCTCGTCCCCTTCGCCAACTTCATCCCATATTTGCTACATAAAAAAAACATGCATTGTGTATTTCAGCACGGTGACCATTTCAGTAATGTATGAACCGTGGAAAACAGAGTACTCTACAATTCTAAAAACATTACCTGCAACTGTCGTAGTAAAGATCCACAGGTAATTTGTCCATGCAGGTAATTCTCAGCTTCGACCGCTGCCATTATACTATGACTAAAAAGCATCATAAAGAGTTATACTAAATCATCAGTCACATTGTTTTCGATAACCAGTCATGGCACAGGAAAATAACATAAGCATAGCCATCGCAGCCATAACCAAAAGAATTCACTTCAAACTTCACGCCCAGCATGAATAAATATAATTCCCCAGACAAAAATGGAATCCAGAGAAGTTCCCGCTCCAACTCAACCCACAACTTAACATCAATTTCAAGAAACGTGATCTGATCTTTACTGCATCTACAAATGGAAGGAAGCGAACTTGATGCTTTACTAAAAAACGAACCATGCTGGACAATCTCAGAAAAAAACAGAAACAAAAAAACCACGACCCGCAATCAACGGTCCCCGCAAAATTAATTATAATAACAACAGGAGACTTCAAACATTTAGATCTCCACAGCAAACCAAATAAAAGAAATTTTTCACGGCAAATGTGTGTGCATAGCAGTCCACACACTGGACAGCACACCTTGTTGCTCAATTCCTCCACTGAAACTCAAGAAAGAAACGACTAAACCAATGCCCACCGGATTGTTCTACAAGGGTCGGCTTTGTGCGGATTTCGAGTGAGATCTGAGTATGTTAACTTTACTTTTGTCGCATTGTGTTGAAAATTGATAGGATTGAGTTGAAGACTGGCACCAGACCAGATGACTGAGGTAAGAAGACATAAAGGCAAGTGTAGGGGCAAGAATCATATGTCTATTGTTATTTTTCCTATGAAAAGTTATTATTTAAATTATTAATATCATCTTATTATGGATGGATAGTCACAAAAGTTGTTATCGCTTAAACATAATAATTAAGCGCAGGTAACTAGGGTGAGTATTTGGTTCGTCCGATTATCGATCGAACCAAATTTTATTTAACTGATCAAACCGAAAGATTTTTTAGTAACCGAACCGAACGAATTATTTTCAATAACCGATAATGACCGAAATAGCTGATATTTTTGTTGGAAAATATTTGTGAAGGACAGTGCGGCAGCGTCTTAAACATGTAGCGTCATGACGCCATAAACCTTGCGGTAGGACGCTAGTAAGTGGTAAAAAGGCATTTTTTTCCCCAAAAAATCACAAGCTGTATCAGGACCCGAAAAAAAATAAAATCAGGTTGCTTTTAGAGTATCAAGTAAGAATCACACGAGAAACACCACACATAAAGCAGTGGATATGAAGTAATCATCAATAACTAAACGTGCTTCTACATAAATAGTGATACCATAGTTCATAGATATAAATGCAATCAAAGACAAACTTGCCAAAAGCACATGAATAAGATGGTATCATCAATAACTAAATGTACTTCTATATAAAATAAAATAATTAAGATATATCATGCAAGTCACTTATATAAAAAAAAAAGAATTAATATATAAATATCGGTTATTTCGGTTAACAGAATTTCGTAATTGAAAAATCGTAACCCAACCGAATTATCCGATTTAATTGATTTTTTTAAAAATAATAACCGAACCTAATTATTAAATCGATTCCATATGATCGGTTAATTCGGTTTAACCGATGTTTTGCTCACCCCTACACGTAGCTGTAATATGGTTATTTGACTTCTTGAATTATTAGATAATATATATAATATAACTTGAATAGTAAGTCGAAAGAATAATTTGTGAATTTTCATATACTCTAAATAAATTCGAATGAAATATTTTTATTTCTTTGTGACGGAACTTCATCCTTTTTATAGTTTCCAAATAATGTTCACCGAAAATAATTCAAGTGACTTTCAAAAATTCTAAAATAGCCCTTGTTGTGTACTGACTGTACTCAAGATATGAACTTATCATGTTAGGTGTGGATGTACTGACTTTTGGCTAATGGCTTCAGGTCCCACGTCAAAATTCGAATCTAATAAGATAAACATTTTCAGTTTTTTGAAAATCAAGGATATTTAACACTATGGTTTTTGAAATATTATTTTAATCCCGTAATAAAAAAAAAAAGGGAGATGCATTATTCTTGCCAGGAATTCTATTGCACACGTTAATTTATATAATCTTTCTTAAGATTAATTAATGTTTTTAGATACAAAAACTGCCATTGATTTCAGCTACAAATTTTGTGTTTAAAGTAGTTCAAACTAAGGCTTAAAGTATAAAAAGACACTGAACAAAAAAATATTAGTAAATTAGTTAGAAAAAAAAATTTACATGGGATTTTTTCTTATTTTAAAACAATGAATTTGAAATACAATTAATTTTACAAATTAGGAACTTTTAAAATTTTTACACGAGATGGTGATGTAATCTTCCTATATATCATCTATTTTAATAAACATCTTCAGATTTAAAAACATATATATCCGATATATATGTTTCAACTACCCATCAATTATTTCTCGGATTTGATGAATTCTTTTAGGACATGTGATATTCAAATTGGTTTTTCCCTCAATCAAAGGGAAATAAAGAATTCAAAGGTTCAATTTTGAACGTTTCGATCTGTCTGTCGGAAACAATAAATACAATTTTAATTGGATTGTTTGAAGAAGCACTCAAAGGTGTCCAAAAATGTCATATTGTTCCATAGAAATTTTTTATTTTTCATTCTCGCATATTTCAATATGGTTTCCTCAAAAAGCCAAACTGGGATACCAGGAGATGTAAATCTTTAGTTTACTTAGAACGCAGTACTTTGTCATATTTCAGATAACAAATCGAAAACGGAACCTGTCTTCGGAATAAAATGGAACCAGCAGTTTGAAAAAAGGACGATGGCTTGAACCAAAACCACCATCACAATGAAGTGCATCAATCTTGAGCAAAGAAACAAGATTTCACAAACCTGGAAAAGGGCATAAACATACTTCTGAATGGTACTTGCTGATAGTTTATGAGACTATCATTCACTTCAAATGAGCTTGAACTTTCGGCGTGCGAGGCCAGAGTTCGGAAGCCATAGTATAGTGTTTCCATAGATGAAGAGAGCGCTGTATACAAATAGAAGATAATAAAGTGAAGGACGATATGCCTTGCACCAGCAGCATAAACATTCTGCACAAGGCATATTAATGCTTCATTTTACTAGGTTGTGGCAAAATATATTATACTGCACAATAAGATAACAAAGGTGAACTGTGGTAAACAAGCGAACCATGCATGTATGAAAATTAGCAGCAAGGAACAAGAACGAAGACACACGGCAAGAGAAATAGACAACAAGTACTTAAAAATATGGTGGCACATTGCTATCAAATATCGAACTTCATTGAACAACCATAGCTGAGAGCCTTGTTTAGATCATTACCATGAGCACAACCCATGATTAAGAATGTTAGCAAAACCTCAAATCTCTGATTAAATTATTGATTTATTATGCCCTTGACCACGATCAAAATTGTAGTCTCGGGCCAGTTGAGTTAGATTTCCATAGACTTGGTACATCCTTGTCTCCAACTCAAAGAGTGGTTTTTGGGAGCCTTGTTGTACCCAC
Organism: Dorcoceras hygrometricum; assembly: GCA_001598015.1. Taxonomy (NCBI): domain Eukaryota; kingdom Viridiplantae; phylum Streptophyta; class Magnoliopsida; order Lamiales; family Gesneriaceae; genus Dorcoceras; species Dorcoceras hygrometricum. The sequence goes on along the minus strand of KV009364.1, from coordinate 7,729 downwards.
AAATACTAGAAAGAAATCAGAGATCCCATGGATAAGTTGCCACAAAACACAACAAGTGTGAGCTATCTTCTTCTCTCTTCTTAAAGGCATTGTCATCCTCGAGGCTCGAACTTCCCAAAGATTATACCAATTCGGTATGATCGCAACAGAATGATGCACATTGATTAAACGGATTCGCTATCCAGTTAATATCTGGAAGAAGGAAAACATAGTCATACAAATATGAGGCAACTTGAGGTGAATGCATTTGATTTGGATTCCAGATCAACTTCCGACAAATGAGAAACCAATAACGAACATCAATGGCCAATAATTTACAAAATCCCAACCGGTCGACTTAATCTCAGGACCTAAAACACATATGTAGTTCACAAGATCTCATGAACTAACATAGAGTTGTCACTGCAATTTCATGAATAAAAATGTATAAAAACAGTCAGGTTAGTGATAGACAAACCAAGTAAAATATATGCATTGATTCTGTGGGAACCTCCTTTGTTATATTCATGTCGCCAACACAGACACAAAGGCAGGTAAAAAAATATCTTCAGTTCCAATCAAAGATGTTACGAGAACATAAATGCATTGCGTAGAAAATCAAGGAAGAAGAATGTAACTCTTCGCTATCAATCCTTTCACTTCAAACTGCACTGAGATAGTCCTGAAGAAGAATGAGGCGCCAGACACGATGAATAATGCAGATTGGTGAAAAATGATAGTGAACTTGCAAGATTCTATGACCTAAATCACGACTCACCATGACGAAGCCACAGCATATGACACATACATCAAGATGATTACATAAACTCTAAAACCTGATTACATCAAACAAAGTAAGAACAATCGGAAACAATAGGAGAAGTATATGTGTGTGAGGCATAGACTAAAGTTTTGCCTCACAATAAGTAACATGTCTTGTTTCACCAATATGTAAAGAAAACAGCATAAGGCACACAGGAGAACAGGTCAAAAAATTTTATACATTCATCCATTAGATAACATGAGAAGATTAACAATATCATAGAAGCACAATGAAAACACACTTACTATCTTCTATGCATATGGGTCATAAAATTGAAGTTTATAAGATTAAAAACATAGCAACTTCTCTCTAAACAACAGACTCGTAGAACAAGAGACCTCAAGAACTCTCTCAAATTCCATAATATCTCGATCTTCACCATTCTACGAGCATTCTCCTCTCATATTCACTCTTTCTTTTTTTCGTTTTTTACCCAAAAAAAAAGGAAAAAAAACAAAAGAAAATTCAGTAAATTAATTTAAACCCAATGGGTTTCTTCCACAAGCCTAGATCATCGTCGCGGGGCACAGCTCAGAGCCGGAGAGCTGTGCAATAGAGCTCATCGAGGTCTGCTGCTGAAACATCCACGGGCGGCGGCATGTTAAGGTCGAAAGGCAGGGGCTTTTTACAAGAGGAGGAAGCGATGTCACATTCAGCGTCATCAACAACCGAGGACGAGGAATCACAATCGCTATGACAATCATCGGGAGCCATCGACGGTAACGAAGGATTCCTTATCCGCTGTACAAACCGAGTTGGCAGCTGAGGCAGCTGGCGGGGTCCACTGAATGACTCCACGGTGCTGCTCATCCCGCTGGAGGTGGGCCTCTGCTGCGCAATTATCTGGTGCTCCCGCGGGTAGAACCGTGAATTCAAGAAAGGAACATTAGGGTTCGCATCGATTCGAGCTAGAATAGGGTTTGGAGGACTGAAATCAGGGAAACCATTGCCGTTCGCCGGCAGGCCAAAGTTCGTCTTCGCCTTCGGCCCTCGGAGGGAGAGGGCCGCGGCGTCATAAGCCCGGGCGGCGTCCTCAGCAGAATCAAAGGTGCCGAGCCACACACGGGTCTTCTTCCAAGGGTCCCTGATCTCCGCCGCAAACCTCCCCCACGGCCTCTTTCTAACACCACGGAACCTGATCTCCCTAGATCCTCCAGATCCGTTAGCTTCTCCGCCGTTCTCCGCCGCCACCTCCACCGCCTGCCTTGCAGCTACCCTCCCCCTCGGCATGGCTCAAATCAAAAGAAAACCCACGAAAAAATTATCGAATATTATCAATTTTACAGAGGAAAACAACGCTCATAAAGAAGAGAGATTTGATCGCAATAATAATCAGCTCATTTATTCGCGCGCTCTGCCGTGTGCTCTGTGTGAAATGGAGAAAGGGGTGTGGGACATATTTATTTATTTATTTATTTTTATTTATCTATTTTCCCACCATCGCTGCATCTCGTAGAAGTCTACATTGGCACTCGCATCGATGGATTGCCAACTTTTTATTTCATCCACGCACTTGGATCCAAGGAAAGACTGGCACAGCCAAATATTATTTGTTCAGGGAAAAAATTAATTTCGGGGAAAATTAATATTTTTTTCTTCCAAAAAAAGCTTCCACTCATATGTTCATCAATGAATTGTTAAATTATATTTTTATTTTTTAACCTCTTTTTCTATTTTTCTATTACGTAGATTAATTAAACAAATGCCTATATTTATGATTAATACATCTAATTGGAATTCCTAAAAAAGGAGGGAATACAAACCAAAGAAATTACAGTAAAATCGTGTCATATAATTAATTGTACCACATATATTATATATATCTAATAAGAAATGATATAGTGGGCACCCAACATGGGCACCATGTGAGCATCAGGTTGACGTGACACTTCCAGGTGTTGCCACGTCAGCCTGATGTCCACATGGTGCCCATGTTGGGTGCCCACCATATCAAATTTGTATATCTAATATCGTTCTTATTATATATAATATAATTAAAAAGTATATGTTGTGAAAACATATTTGAAAATGGCTTGATATTTTATATAAGTGGGAAGCGGTGGCACGCGACCATATATCTACTATACATTATATTAAAAAAAAATTTGATTTGATCCCATATTTTTTACAAAGTATTTTTTCTTTTAAAATTGACTAGTAATCGAATTTGTCATTGAGTAAAATTCTAACCCAACCAAAAGATTGGGTCAAGCAAATAAAGACTAAAGTATAACTGGCTAATGACAATGAATAAGGCTAATTCTCCGTTGGATCACCAGCACCCTCTTTGGACCTCTGTTTTCAACTCATCCTTATTAAATTGATTAAAATAAATATAAGAAAAGCAACGAAGGTTGACGAAGTTTCGATATAGTGATAATGGGTGAATTTTCGTCAAATAAATTTAAACTTTTGGTCCGAGCAGATGAAATTCGGCATAATTAAAGCGATTCTAATAAACCCCAATAATAAGTTTAAAACCTACATCAATGTTTCATTGCTCAGAGATATATTCTTGTATTTGTATTTGCACACTTGAAAAACGAAGAAGATTATCTACTAATTTACTGGTAAAAAAAACCATTTCTCATGATTTCTGTAATTATATGTCATATGTTTTTTTAATTATCAGTCCAGATCCAGGATCGTTCCATCGTGTGGTCATGAAATCTAACCCGAAATCGATCCGTACATACACGGTTATGATATGATTCTGGATCAAACGTTGACCCGGTTAATCGGTCCATTGACCATACGTCGGTTCAGTCCGGTTTCCGGGTCAACCCGACCCATCGCCATGTCTATCAAACTACCTTTTAAAATATGTGACCAAAACCCCAAAGTAGAAGGGAAAAAGTAGCCCTTTTTCAAAAGCTTTCTCTAAAATTTTCTAAGATTATTGTAAATTTCGAATGGATCGGAGAAACACCAAAAAAAGGTTTTCGATAAGCCAGATTACTACTAAAACTTATGCCTAATCTATATATAAACTTGTTCTATACAGGCCAAAAATCATTTTTAGGAACGAAGTGTAACATTTTTTGATGTATCTTTTTTTTCGAAAAGTTAACCCATTAATGACTAACCCCCTGTATACGGAGAGGTTCTTTGGTCCATATAGATGATAAATCGAGGGATATGCACGAGTAGGCAGTGGCTCGGGGGAGAGGACCCATATAACGGACTAATTCTCAGAGTATACCCCCACAATATTTCAGTGGGATATATGCTCCACACGATAATCAAACCCGTGAAGTCGGGAAAATTATTCCCACATCACCCCAAATTTTACCAACTCGTCTGTATCCTTGGGGGCTTTGTTGATGTATTTTTTGTTGTGGTACCAAATAGTGTCGAAAAATCACAAAAAGATTTGATGATCGTATATTCAGATATTATAATTATTTGAATACCAAAATGGCCCAAAAGCCGATATTATAGTAGTATACAGACTATTCCTAGCTTTTGTTTAGAATGTTAGAAGTTGGCATATATACTGGATATGTTAAAAACAAATCAATATAATTTGCAAACGTGAACTTGAAGAATCACAGTTAGAACAGTAACTCGGTGCACAAATTTAAAGAATTAAAATCAAACTCCAAAATATCATTAATTTTTCAATATTCGGATCATTGGAACATATATATTCATTTTAGCCTAGTTGCCTATTCAACACCAAGACTAGCAAAGAAAATGTTAAGCAATAAAGGCAAACTACTTAAATAATAATAATTACACATTAAACAATGATTAAGAGTCCAAAGAATACGGTTAAAAGATGAAGAAAAGCCCAGTTTCCGGGGGTCATTCGCAGTCACCGAACCCTGAAGGACATAAAAACAAACATTTATATGTGGTTAAATAGAATATATAATAAATAGTTATAGGTGATTTAATAAATTAAATAAGTTTTTTTTTTACTATATTAAGGTTGACCGAGAGTCTTACTTGGAGTGTGAGTGACGACGTAGGCGGCGCCGCCGAAATAACAGGTGCCACTCCGGCGGGACTTCATCTGATAGTAGCGGTTGAAGGCGAGCGACGCCTGAGCCACCACGGAGCTCGGATCATAACACGAGCCGCCGGGCTGAATCCAACGGCAATCGACGCCTCCCTCGTCACACACATAATCCAGGGCTTCTCTCAGTTTCTTCTCACCAACATCACCACTCGCCATGCACCATGTCTTCCCCACTCCGCCTCCGCCGTTATTCATACTCTGCGGCGTTAGTGAGATGTCGTAGACTTTCTGTTCATTCGGGAAGAAAAGCCCGTAGTTCCTCTCGGAAGTGGGCCCGGGTTTCCCATTCTCGTTGAAAAGCGCGAATAAATAGACGTTTAGAGGCTCCTCTGGCCTCAATGGGGTCCCATTGCCAGAGAGAACTCTGCGCACCAGGTTCCTGTTATACGCAGCAGCGTTTTCCAGGCCCGCACCGATCTCATCTTCGTCACCCTTCGACGGCCAACCGGTTTCGGACACCACCATTTTCACATCACCGAATCCCAGTGCATCCATCGCTGCAAAAACAGCGTCCACTTGAGCTTCGAACAAGCTTTTGTAAACAAGCCCATTGTTCGGGTCCGTAACACCGGCATTATCGCGGAACAACGCGTAGTCCGACGAGATGGTGTCCGCATTCGCAGAGTACGCGAAAAATGGGTACACGTTCATCATTAGATAGGAATCGGTTTGCTGAAGGAATTTCAACATCGGTTTTATTACCGATTCGGTGAGCTCCGACTTGAAAGCACCGGACGAGGAAGGGTAGGAGGACTGGAGTGCACTGAGGGCAATAGGGGACGAAACTTTTATGGAAGAAGCTGCCCCGAACTTCACGAGTGATGCGTGGACGTTTTTCATGGCGGGTACAAGGAAAGGAGTAGTGTTATTCGGGTCCACGAAAACTTCATTCCCGACGGCAATGGCTTCAATCAGCGTGTCTGGGTGGTAGGGAATGATGTTGGACTGCACCCACTCGTCGGTGAACGAAGGATCCGCGGCGGCAGCGGGTAGCTGCTCGTTCGGAAGAGCGACGGTGACGGAGATCCCGGAGCCGGATAGGGCTGACAGGACGGTGGAATCAGCGTTGTAGAGCTTGACTTTTGTTATTCCTTGCACTTTGAGGAGTTGCACCACCTGCGTCGGCGGCGGCAGGTTGTCAGCCAGGCGGCCATAGTTCACGCCTACGGCTCCGGAGTCGCATAGAGCGAGGTGGAGAGATGATAGGATGAAGAAGAAAGCAGGAAGAGAGTGGGCTAAGTAGTAGAGAGACTCCATTGATTGAATATCCATTGTTGTGTGTACACAAGGTTTAAATAGCGAGTGGATGGATTACTGGGTCGTGTGGGTAAACGTGAGGGTGGATCGTGCGGGAGTGGGTTACAACATGATATTAAATTATTTTAATTTATTCAAATTGTAAATAATTGATCGTATCAACATGAAATTTTAATTTTTTAAAACTTTTCTTTTTATCATTAGAGAGCTTAAATAATTAACTCAATGTTTTACAACATATATAATTACGTAAAATCAATAATTCTTTTAATGTTGATATTATAATATTAAAAACATACACTATGATAGTAGATCATCATATAGAACAAGACCCTTTTTTATTTTGATTGGAGAAAATGATTACTCACTGGTTAGCAAATATGAGTTTTACTTTTTTTCCTGAAAAAAATATGAACGTTAGATCTGCCAGTACAGCTTGCGAATTATTAATGGTACGAGAACAAAATATTTCATTACACAGATGTGGGCCATTAATTATTTGTAGATCCTTTGTTACAACGGGCGTCGGGTTTGCAATTATTGTTATTATTAATTAATAAATGTTATAAATTTAAAAAAATATTAACAAACTAAATGAAAAAATTACCTCGATAATAACCTTGATTGTTCTTTAATTGCTTCAAATGAAGTCTTGATTTTATGTTAATAGGAAATTATTATTTCTCTATAATTTCCTTGATTTAGAGAGAAGATAATTAGAAGAGAATTTGTATAATTTTGTGTGTATTTACAATGAAGATTACAAGCCTAATTATAGGCAAATAAAATGATTAAAATAATATAAAGTCCTAATCACTTCATTGAATAATTAGACATAAAATTTGACAATTTTGTAGACACCCAAATTTGACAATTCGTAGACATCCAAATTTGACAATTAATGTGATTTCATAATACTCCCCCTTTTGGATGTCCTTATTACGTGTTTTGATACTGCCTCGTTAAAAACCTTACTAGGAAAAACCCAGTGGGATAAAAACCATAGTAAGGAAAAAAGAGTGCAGTCACGTAAACTCCCCCTCATGTTGGCACAACCAAATCTTCACATACTTCGTAGGTGGCGCATCCCAATATTGTATATGTGCTTTCTGAACACTTTCGTAGGAAGTGCCTTCGTGAAAAGATCTGATGAATTTTCACTTGATTGAATGTAACGAATATCAATATCTTTGTTCTTCACAAGTTCTTGGGTGAATTCGAAGAACTTAGGAGGAATATGCTTAGTTCTGTCGCTTTTGATGTATCCTTCTTTCATCTGGGCAACACATGCATCATTATTTTCGTACAGTGTCACATGCTTCTTATCAGATGGTAAACCACTCATGACTTGTATATGATCTGTTATGGATTTTAGCCATACACATTCACTTCTTGCCTCATGTAGTGCAATAATCTCGGCGTGATTTGATGAAGTTGCTACAAGAGTTTGTTTCTGTGAACGCCAAGAAATTGCAGTGCCTCCACGAGTAAATACATATCCAGTTTGAGATCGTGCCTTATGTGGATCAGATAGATATCCAGCATCAGCAAAACCAACAATACTTTTATTGGTATCTTTTGAATATAAAAGTCTCAAATCCGTAGTTCCTCGTAGATAACGGAATATATGCTTAATTCCGTTCCAG
>KV009363.1:283243-304504 GCA_001598015.1 Dorcoceras hygrometricum | reverse complement strand
CACACAGTGACTATTAGATGTGTTTCATGAGAGCCGTCATATCCACTATCACATCTAACATACACTTTAGTGTATTCTAGGTCTTTAATCAACTCAATTGTAAATCATCATACACACAATGAAAGTAAAGAATGCCATATGAGTAAATGCGAATATCATATATAAAGATTGTCATATACAAGAGTCTATAAACCCACACGCCACAAGTTGGCTAGTTGGGCATCTACTCAAACATATGGATCAAATCCAATGGGCCTTGAGCACGTTCAGGCTTGCCCTTGAAGGGTTGTTTAGTCATCTTTCCCTTGAGACAAGACTCACAAGTCGGTAGGGAGTTAATGTCTGACAAATCAAACATGTCACTCCTAACTAACTTGTTCATCCTACTTAGAGAAATATGACCTAGCCTAGCGTGCCAAAGTTGTGCTGGGTTCAAGCTATCGTATTTCCTTTTAATTGTTGTTGTATGCGTTTCCACATCGCGAGTTGGAACTTCTTTTAATTTTAAGGTGTATAAATCGTTTTCGCGTTCCACAATTCCAATTAAACATTCATTCTTGTATATACTACAAATCGAATTAGCAAAAATACAAGAATATCCATCACTATCAAGCATAGAAACAGAAATAATGCTCTTTATTAACTCGGGAACAAACAAAATGTTTCTCAATAACAACTTAAAATTTGAAGACAGAAATAAATGAACATCTCCTATAGCTACTGCAGCAACCCTTGCTCCATTGCCCAGCCTCAAGTGGGTCTCACCCTCTCTAAGACGTCGGCTTCTTGTCATCACCTGCAAATCATTGCAGATGTGAGAACCACATCCGGTATCAAGTAACCAAGAATTCGAATTAAGAGACATATTTATTTCGTTATAGAACATACCTTTCGCAGTTCGCAACTGCTCGAGGTACTCATTGCAGTTCCTCCTCAGTGCCCAGGCTTGTGGCAGTGGTGGCAAACATTCTCAGACTTATTTGGCTTGGAAGCCTTTGCCTTGGGCTTCTTAGTGGGCTTTTCCTCCTTTGCAAGGGTAGAACGCTTCTTGCCCTTGCGTTTGGGCCCCTTCTTCGTAGAGGAAGAAGAGCCCATAAGGAGGACGGGCTTGTCTTTCTTTATGGTCCCCTCGAACACTACAAGCATGTTCGCCACCTCTAATAGGGTGGCTTCCAGCTTGTTCATGTTAAAGTTGACCACAAAGGGGTCGAATGCAGCGGGGAGTGAGAGGAGAATCAAATCCACAGACAGCTCATGTGGAAGTGTGATATCAAGGCCCACCAATCTTTCAATGAGCCCAATCATACGAACCACATGCTCGCGGACCGAAGTCCCATCGCGCATGCGGCTCGTCATAAGCTCCTTGACGGTGGTGAACCTCTCATGTCGAGAGTTCTCCCCATACAGTTCCTTAAGATGAAGGTGTATGTCAGCAGCATACACCGTCTTCTCAAAGCGCCGTTGCATTTCGTTAGAATCGATGCCATAACATAGCATCGAGTCTTAAGCTCGCCGTCCCACCATTTGTTAAGCTTTGTCAGCTCCTCAGGGCTGATATCGGCAGGGGATTCCTTCGGAGGGCTCTTGTCCAACGTGTAGAGGAGCTTCTTCGAAGCCAATACAATATTGAGGTTTCGAAGCCAGTCTTGGTAGTTCAAACCAGTGAGCTTGTTGCTATCCAGTATAGCAGCAAGTGGATTTTTGATTGAAGACATTATAATAGCAGTTTATAGTGAAGAAAAACAGACATGCATTACTGACTATTTATGAAAAACGCTAAGACATAAAACAAGGTCATTTAGTTTTATGAATTACCCTCCCACTATTTTAACGATTTCACCACCATCTGATGAAATCGAGAAAGCAAGTTTCCTTAGTGGGTACACAGAGTCCAATCAAGCGATCATGGTCCCGAATAATATCAGCCAACCATGACCCTCAAAAGGTAGAGTCCAATTGCAACCGGTGCAACCACCATGTATTTACCTCACGTCCAGTAAGGGCCCAATAATATGACGCCGATTACTATCACGTGTCAAGACGACCCATCAATGTTGAGTTGTGAAGGACGGTCCCCTTAACGTCCCCAATAATATGAGCCAACGTTAAAGGGAGTTCCAACCAACTCACAGCAAGTGTCAATGACGTGTACAGCTTTCCGACATACATAACCCCTCAATAATATGAGCCGAGCCATGTATACGGTTAGCATCGACGTACACTCATTGTTGATGGAAGGTAGGAGAATTTAAACAAATTTAAATTTCCTTAGTTTATCGAATAAACTTTTAATCTTGATATCAGTTTTAAATCAAATTTAAAACGAGGGATTTGAATTTTGAAATTTGGTCTCAACAATAATTAAATCATAATTTAACATGCGGATTCAACTAACATATATATATCGCATATATATAAACTTTGGGATGATATATCGCGAGAGCTATGCGGTCCGTGGTTGCCAATCACGGACCTGAGTCCAGTCCTAGGTGAAATGCAGTATGCAATGCAATCCTATTACAATTGCTTTCGGTTTTACAGATATTCGGTCTTCAATATCTTTGATCATCATCATCTCCACCGTCTTCGAATGTCCTCCCACTAAATCTAATATTTACAATTAAATATCCATGACACATTGGGATAGATTTTAAGGGGTGGGAACGGGCCATAAACCAGGCCCACTTTATAAATGATATATCAACAATATTTACAACCAAAATCGCAAAACCTAGAGCATACACCTAACACATTGGGCACGGCTCTCGATCATCCCAAACATGCAATCAATCCAATTAATTGGCATAAATTAAATAATCAAATCAAATTTGATGATTTCCAACAATATCATATTTTAATTATAAAATCATATTTCATAAATAAAATCACATTTTGTCAATTTAATTGCATCAAATTGGGCTTAAAAAAATTTTAGGCCCAAAATCTCAAAAATTCCAAAATCAATTTTTGGTCCAACCCAAATTGGCCCAATATCAAATATTGGCCCAATATCAAATATTGGCCCGAAAACTCCTCGGGCCATCCAGGACAGGCCCAAAAATCCAAGGAGTCGAAATACAGCGTCGCAACGCCCCCTATGGTACGCCGGACGGCGGCGCCCGCCGCGCGAGCAGCATGTGGCGGCTACAGTGCCTGCGTGGGGCGGCTACAGTGCCAGCGTGCGGCGGCTACAGTGCCAGCGTGCGGCGGCTACAGTGCCTGCGTGCGGCGGCTATAGTGCCTGCGTGCGGCGGCTACAGTGCCGGCGTGCGGCAGCTACAGTGACTGCGTGCGGCAGCTACAGTGCCGCCGTTTTTTTTGTTTTCTGATTTTGAAAAGTTCGAAATCTGATGCAATATGGCACAAAAATGTATTGAAGGATCCGAGCCTTGGCTCTGATACCACTGTTGGCGACAATGGTGGATCCGAATCCCGTTTCCCAGGGGCGCAGCGGAAGTTTAAAATTTGCCCCGAAAAACGTTCAATACATCATAATAATCAATAAAACATGCATATGATGTTTTATAGAGTGTCACCTTGCTGGCGTCTAGGCGTCTGGCTCCAACCGGATTCACAGGGAATCTGGCTCTTCAAGGTAGGCGGCGGTAGATCCTCCTCAATCAGGTCCACGACCGGAAGCACAACTCCTTCGTCAGCCTGCACTAGAAGGCCTAACAAATTTGGCACGAACGAAATCTCCTCGTTACGCTGATCGGAACAAGTCCGATCACACGATCAACGGCGGCGGCGGCACGGCGGCGCGGCGGTGGAGGCGGCGGGAAGGTGGCGCGGCCGAGAGGTGATGTGGGGAGGAGGTGGGCGGCTACTTGGAGGCTAGGGTTGTATCAAAGTATGTTGTAGTTTTAGCCCTAGGTCTAATTTAATAAATAAGTGATGGGCTTGAACCGGCCCAATGGACTTGGGTCAGGCCGAGATCCATACGAACATTCGGTTCATTTCCATCACTGTGGTTTTATCATAACTCCGATCGACGATCAGATCGGACCGATCAACGATCAGATCGGACCGATCGACTCAGTTTCCAAAACTGAATATTATGATGCGAAAACAATTTTTCAGACCACCTAGACCAAAATAGCAGTTTAGACCCTCAACTTTGGGAAATCGCAATTTGACCCCAGTTGACTTTTAGGAAATCGCATTCCCTAAAATCCTCCTCCTATGCTCAACACATTGAGCTCAGTTTCCATGCGGGAATCGTGAATCCAGTACTTGTGTGACCCTCAATGATTCAGGGATACAGCTAGCCATGGGCTCACAACCATTGTGACTCCGAGATCACAATTTCGGACTTGCCCAACGGATCATGGTAAAGCGCCTAGAAACATCACGCCATGATCCCTTAGGTATCACTGATAGTTCCTGCAAGAACCAGTTGGTCGTGGTTAGCGTACAGTACGGTCCTTTCAACACATATATCCCTATCAGATCAACGACCATTGATAAATCGAGAGTCGCTAGAGATCCGATAACTATGCATACATCTTGGAGATCAAATAGTGACATCGCGAGTGTTACTAGGTAAACCCATTTACCTAAAATACATCTAGTACTCTGGCAAGAGATTTATACACTATTATCTCCTCAGATAGCATAGGATATCCACGCATGAAAGCGAGTGGTGAATCCTCGACAACGAAGCATCGACTCCTACATGCATCGGGACCTCACCCAATCCCGCCACCTAATGACCCCAAGTGAGTCGGTAAACGGGTCAAAGTGAGGCTCCTATCATGTAGATTCTCAATGACGTTTTGAGTAGTGAGGACTAATCAGTACAACCAAGATTCAGAATACACAGTGACTATTAGATGTGTTTCATGATAGCCATCATATCCACTATCACATCTAACATACACTATGGTGCATTCTAGGTCTTTATCCAACACAATTGTTAACATTATAACATAATGAAAATAAAGAACGCCATAATAGAAATGCGTATTTCATAAATAAAGATCGTTATACACAAGAGTCAATAAAACCCACACGTCACAAGTTGGCTAGTTGGGCATCTACTCTAACAGTGGAGGGCGTGGCAGATGAATCCAGGTTGAAGAAGACGCCCATGAAAAAGGCCGTGTCTAAAAAGAGACCAGCTACTGCTGTGTATGAGCACATATCAAAGAAGAAGAGGACTAGGGCTGGAAAGGCTGCTAAAAGTTCAGCGATTGTTACAGTAGCACAAGAAGCTATTCCTCTGCAAATCTTTGATCCAATTCGAGCTGTGCCAGCTGTGCTACCTTCTAAGCCAAAGCGAAAAGCTCCTAAGAGAAGATTAAAATTGCCAGTAGAATCGTATGATGAAATTGTTGAAGAATAGACGGCTGTTGGTGGTATTGCAGAGAAGGATTCCGTGCCAGCAAGAGCAGATGTTGTTGATAAAGAGATATCAACCGGTGATGACGTGGACCACATTATTGAACAAGTAATTGCTGAAACTGCTCAGTTTGAGATAGATGTTGGAGGAACAATTGTCGGAGAAACAAATGTTGAGGATCAGGCAGTTCAAAGAGCTGATGAGATGGAGCACTGGTTCAACATTTCATACGAGGAATTTGTTGCTCGAGAAGCTGATAGAATGGTTGAATCAGGCAGTGATACTGATGAAGAGATTGTGTGAGGATTGAGAATTTAGATTGTTATTAATTGAGTTGAATTTGGGATTAATCACATGTTTTTGAGGGAATTACGAATGGAATATGGTTCCTGCTGATTCTTCAGTAGCAGCGCTAGTATAGGAAGTGAGAAATATCGAAATTTGGTGAAGTCAACGCTGGTCAATGGTAATGTAGCTACCTGCTGGTGTTTGCATCGGTAGGGTGAAGTAGGCGTGACGCGTTGCATCTGCTGGTTTTAGTTCGTTTCGAAGGGTTGCTGCTGGCCGAGACCAGCTGCTGATAGTAACGCTTGCGTGTGCCTTGCGTCCTAGTGAGAAACTAGCAGCAGGAGTTTCCCACATGCAACTGCTGGTGTTTGCATGCGTCGTCGTTTTGTGAAGCGTCTATTTCGCACGTAGTAACCAGCTGTGAGAGTTTTCTTTGTGCACCTGCTGGTTTTGTAAGTGCATCGACTGGATTTGTTTGTGTAGGCGCGGCGACGTCGTTTGTTTAATTTAAAACGCTGCGTTTTGGATGTTGCAGTTGGAACCAGTCGTTGGTTGTTTTGAAGAGATCTGCTGCCTGCTGATTTAACGCTGCGGCATCGTTTTGTTTAGTTGGAGCGGTGTCGTTTCGAGATTGTAGTTTCGCATTCAGCATTTGATTGCTTCTGCTGGTTTTTAACGAAAGAAAGAGATGGTACCTGCTGGTCGATACCTGCTGGTCTGGTCGACTGAATTGATGATCAGCAGACGTTGGATTTGGGAGATTATAAATGGAAGTGTCGTTCGACACTTAGGATTATTTTGTACCAGCCATTCCTTATCTCCTCTCTTTTTCAAACCCTCGAAATAGCTACTGTTCACCGTCTTTTTCTATCGCCATTTCCCATCGATTCCAGCCTCTGTTTTTGACGTTCTTGGTGGCGCTGGACTCCTTGAGACTTGATCTTCCCATTGATGCTAGTTTGGAAGCTAGGAGCAACGAGTTGAGAAATCCCGTAGGCCCTGCTCGTTCGTGAGTTGCTGGTTTCGTTGAGCAGATTCTGCCGTTGTTTCTTTTGAGCTTTTGGGTGAGCATTTCTTGTAGTTTGAGCTCGGTTTTTAGTAATTAATGCCTGCGTAGAAGTGTAGGATTGAAGTATGCTTCTGGCCGTAGGATTAGCGTGATTGTGTAGCAGAGTTGAGCTAAGATTTTGAGTACGTGTAACAGATTTCAGCATTCCAGGAAGTCCCTGCTGCGTGAATTGAACCAGGAGAAATCTGGTTGCTTGGCCGTGTGTTGCCGTGACTTTGTTGAGAAATCTGTTAGGTAAATTGAAGAAGAAAGGTACGAATCGAGCATCCCTTAGCAGTCTGTGCATGAACATACGTATATTTCAGGCTATGGATTCGTGAGATGACTGTCTTGTGATTTGCGTGAATCTGGAAATTGAATTTATTTAATTATGTTCCTGTTTCACGTATTATGAGCTGTATGCATTGAGCATTGATATTGGTTGGCATACATGCATACATATTGGGCTTCGACAGATTGATTGACGACCCGAGCCACGTTGGAGCTGGCCAACAGATGTGTTGTGCACCAGTCCAACGCTATCATCCGTGCTATGATGGGCTGACGGGCCCGATGATCACGGACCGATGATTTCCCGGTTGATTGGCCGTGGTATAGAGGCGACCTGATATATTTTTCCGGTTGATACACTGGGCTAGCTGACTGATTTCCTTGGCAGCCCTCATGCATTCATAGCATTGATTTATAGCATGTTGCATGTTTATCTGCTTTGATAGCTCTTCGTACTGAGGCTTGACCTCGTACTTGTTTCCTGCTTTTGTTTTTGTTTGGGTCTGTGTTACCCATTTGCATTTTTGGTATCAGAGCTTAAACTGGGATAAGCTCGATTTCTTTTGATCACACTCGAGTCTAGGCACAGAGTTTTGATTTGATTTTGATTGCCTCTGTGAGTTATGTGATCTATTATCTGTCTTGCTATTCTATCTGCTGTGAGATCTTACCTCTAGGCTTGTTTAGATGCCGTCGAGACGAGAATGAGGTAGGAGGACTAGACGTTCCGCGGAGGGGTCTAGAGCAGGTAGTGATGACGATGCTCAGGTTGAGGACGTCACTAGGCAGATAGGTGGAATGGAGTTGGTCTTAGCCCGATTTCAGCGGACGAACCCACCGACGTTTGCCGGTAATGAGGGTGGTTCTAGGGCCGAGGCGTGGATTGTTCAGATGGAGGATCTATTTGATACCTTGGAGTACGCTCCGGAAAAGAGACTGAAGTTGGCAGTGCTGCAGCTGCGGGATGATGCGCAGCGCTGGTGGAAAGGCACTTCTAGGATGCTTCGAGATAGTGGGACGATACTCACCTGGGATGGTTTCTGTGAGGCCTTTCGACAGGAATACACTCCAGAGTCCTATTACGCCAGCCGAGAGCGTGAGTTTGATAACCTGAAGCAGGGTGACATGCGTGTGGCCGAGTATGCGAGGCGGTTTTCTGTGCTCTAGTGTACATTCCAGCTGTGGCGAACCAAGAGCGAACGAAGAGGAACAAGTTCTTGAAAGGGTTGAGACCTGATCTTTATCGGATGGTGCTATCTGGGTCCCCGGCGACCTTCATGGAAGCTGTGAACAATGCGGTTGATATCGAGGAGAGTTTGATGGATCCCGAGGCGCCAGTGCATCAGACGATCACGCGTGCTTCTCAGCCAGCTCAGGCGGTGTCGCAGTCGTATCAATCTCCTCAGGGGTCACAGCAGTCGAGTCGCCAGCAGTTCCGACATCGAGGGAAGCAATTCAAGAAGAAGGGCCATTCGAGTTCCTCTGGTTCCGATTAGAGTTGAGTGACATCCCCGTTGTTCGAGAGTTTTCCGATGTGTTTCCAGATGAGATTCCTGGATTCCCCCCTCGACGTGAGATCGGCTTCAGTATTGAGTTCGGTGCCCGGTACCGCCCCGATTTCTAGAGCTCCTTACCGGTTGGCGCCCGCAGAGTTGAAAGAGCTGAAGGAACAGTTGAGTGATCTCTTGGAGAAAGGCTTCATCAGACCGAGCATGTCGCCTTGGGGAGCTCCGATTCTATTTGTGAAAAAGAAAGATGGCACTATGAGGATGTGTGTGGACTTCAGACAGTTGAATAAAGAAACGGTGAAAAACAAGTATCCTTTGCCGAGGATTAATGACTTGTTCGATCAGTTGCAGGGATTGGTTGTTTACTCGAAGATTGACTTGCGCTCTGGTTATCACCAGTTGCGAATTAGAGACGCTAATGTGGCAAAGACAGCCTTCCGGACTCGATATGGGCATTTTGAGTTTTTGGTCATGCCATTTGGATTGACGAATGCCCCCGCTGTCTTTATGGATTTGATGAATCGCGTCTTCAGCGAGTATATCGATCGGTTCGTAATCGTCTTCATAGATGACATCTTGGTGTACTCGAGGAGCAAGAGAGAGCATAAGGAGCATTTGAGACTAGTATTGCAGAGATTGAGAGACTCGCAGCTCTATGCCAAATTCAGCAAGTGCGAGTTTTGGCTCGACAGGATTATCTTTTTGGGTCACATGATTTCAGCACAAGGGATTTCTGTAGATCCGAGCAAGGTCGAAGCAGTGCTTAACTGGGAGAGACCTCGAAACGTTTCAAAGATCCGTAGTTTCTTGGGGTTGGCCGGCTACTATAGGCGTTTCATTGAGAAGTTTTCTTCGATAGCCAGGCCTATGACGCAGTTGACTCAGAAAGATAAGAGATTTGTATGGACTGATGAGTGCGAGTACATTTTTCAGACGCTGAAGGAGAAGTTGACTACTGCTCCTGTCTTGGCCCTACCGTCTGGATCTGGAGGTTTCGTGGTGTGCTCCGATGCTTCTCTGAATGGTTTAGGGTGTGTTCTGATGCAGAACGGGTACGTGAATGCGTATGCGTCTCGATAGCTGAAGCCTCACGAGACGAGGTACCCGGTTCATGATTTGGAGTTGGCTGCGATAGTGTTTGCCTTGAAGATTTGGCGGCATTATCTCTATGGTGAAGAATTTGTGGTGTACACCGACCACAAGAGCCTGAAATATATCTTCACGCAGTCAGACTTGAACATGAGGCAGCGACGCTGGATGAAATTGCTTAAGGACTTCGATTGTGAGATTCAATATCAGCCTGGGCACGTGAACTTAGTAGCTGACGCTTTGAGCAGAAAGACCCAGCCTGATATGTTAGCGTCCTTGAGTATTTCGAAAGTTCATGAGGAGTTGAGTACTTCTGGTTGGCGATTCCAGCCGGGTGATCAGTATTTCTTTGTTTCTTCTCTTCAGGTGGAACTGTAGATTGTGATGAACATTAGGGAGGCGCAGAGGACCGACCCCTATATCCATGAGTTGAGGATTAAGGCGCAGTCGGGTCAGTCTGATGATTTTTCTGTTGCCTCTGATGGATGTTTGAGATTTCGAGGGAGATTAGTAGTTCCTAACCTGATTGATTTGAAGGAGACCCTCATGAATGAAGCACATTGTAGTCGGTACAGTGTGCATCCAGGTGAGCGAAAGATGTACCATGCCTTGAAGTCTCACTACTGGTGGGCAGGTATGAAGAGCGACATTTCTGCTTTTGTTGCTAGATGTCTGAATTGCCAGTATGTCAAGGCTGAGAGAATGAGACCTGGTGGTTTGCTCCAGAGTTTAGAGGTGCCCCAATGGAATTGGGAGCACATCGCCATGGATTTCATGACTCATCTACCTCGATCGAGTAGGGGATGCGATGCGATCTGGGTTGTGATTGATAGACTCTCGAATTCAGCCCATTTCATTCCCTATGATGTGAGGTGTTCGATGAAAAATATGGAGAAGTTGTACATCGACCATGTGGTTAGATTGCATGGAGTTCCGGTTTCGATAGTGTCCGACAGAGATCCGAGGTTCACTTCCCGATTTTGGAAGAGTCTGCAAGCAGCAATGGGTTCGAGATTGGCGATGAGCACAGCCTATCACCCACAGACAGACGGACAGTCTGAGCGGACTATCCAGACTTTAGAGGATATGCTGCGAGCAGTAGTGATGGATTTCAACGGTGGCTGGCAGGATTCGCTTTCCTTGGTGGAGTTTTCGTATAACAACAGCTACCAAGTCACTATTGGAATGTCTCCGTTTGAGGCATTGTATGGTCGAAAGTGTAGATCCCCGATTTGTTGGGAAGAAGTTGGCGAGAGACAGCTTTCTACACCGGAGTTTGTTCAGCACATGAAAGATCAAATTGACTTGATTTAGAGTAGAATGAAGGCTGCTCAAGACCGTTTCTATAGCTATGCGAACCGTATACGTCGGCTGTTAGAGTTTGAGGTTGGCGATCGTGTGTTTCTCAAGATTTATCCTTTCAAGAGCGTGATGAGATTCAGATTTAAAGGCAAATTGGCTCCCAGATTCGTTGGTCCCTTTGAGATTATCGAGCGGATTGGACAATTGGCTTATAGACTGAGGCTGCCCGAGGAGTTAGCCGCGATGCATGACGAGCTGGAGTTTCCCACATGCAACTGCTGGTGTTTGCATGCGTCGTCGTTTTGTGAAGCGTCTATTACGCACGTGGTAACCAGCTGCGAGAGTTTTCCTTATGCATCTGCTAGTTTTGTAAGTGCATCGACTGGATTTGTTTGTGTAGGCGCGGCGAAGTCGTTTGTTTAAGTTAAAACGCTGCGTTTTGGATGTTGCAGTTGGAACCAGTCGTTGGTTGTTTTGAAGAGATCTGCTGCCTGCTGATTTAACGCTGCGGCGTCGTTTTGTTTAGTTGGAGCGGTGTCGTTTCGAGATTGTAGTTTCGCATTCAGCATTTGATTGCTTCTGCTGGTTTTTAACGAAAGAAAGAGATGGTACCTGCTGGTCGATACCTGCTGGTCTGGTCGACTGAATTGATGATCAGCAGACGTTGGATTTGGGAGATTATAAATGGAAGTGTCGTTCGACACTTAGGATTATTTTGAACCAGCCATTCCTTATCTCCTCTCTTTTCCAAACCCACGAAATAGCTACTGTTCACCGTCTTTTTCTATCACCATTTCCCGTCGATTCCAGCCTCTGTTTTTGACGTTCTTGGTGGCGCTGGACTCCTTGAGACTTGCTCTTCCCATTGATGCTAGTTTGGAAGCTAGGAGAAACGAGTTGAGAAATCCCGTAGGCCCTTCTCGTTCGTGAGTTGCTGGTTTCGTTGTGCAGATTCTGCCGTTGTTTCTTTTGAGCTTTTGGGTGAGCATTTCTTGTAGTTTGAGCTCGGTTTTTAGTAGTTAATGCCTGCGTAGAAGTGTAGGATTGAAGTATGATTCTGGCCGTAGGATTAGCGTGATTGTGTAGCAGAGTTGAGCTAAGATTTTGAGTACCTGTAACAGATTTCAGCATTCCAGGAAGTCCCTGCTGCGTGAATTGAACCAGGAGAAATCTGGTTGCTTGGCCGTGTGTTGCCGTGACTTGGTTGAGAAATCTGTTAGGTAAATTGAAGAAGAAAGGTACGAATCGAGCAGTCCTTAGCAGTTTGTGCATGAACGTGCGTATATTTCAGGCTATGGATTCGTGAGATGACTGTCTTGTGATTTGCGTGAATCTGGAAATTGAATTTATTTGAATTGATTGAATTATGTTCCTGTTTCACGTATTATGAGCTGTATGCATTGAGCATTGATATTGGTTGGCATACATGCATACATATTGGGCTTTGACAGATTGATTGACGACCCGAGCCACGTTGGAGCTGTCCAACAGATGTGTTGTGCACCAGTCCAACGCTATCATCCATGCTGTGATGGGCTGACGGGCCCGATGATCACGGACCGATGATTTCCCGATTGATTGGCCGTGGTATAGAGGCGACCTGATATATTTTTCCGGTTGATACACTGGGCTAGCTGACTGATTTCCTTGGCAGCCCTCATGCATTCATAGCATTGATTTATAGCATGTTGCATGTTTATCTGCTTTGATAGCTCTTCGTACTGAGGCTTGACCTCGTACTTGTTTCCTGCTTTTGTTTTGTTTGGGTCTTTGTTACCCATTTGCAGGAACTTCAGGTAACCAAGCTGGACAGAGTGGAAGTTCAGCTGGTCGATCCCCGCGTCCCTGAGTCCCAGTCTATATATGATATATATTGAACCGGGGGATGCCCCGTGTTATCATGTATTGGGGATCTGTATTTGATTGATATTATGTTGTTACCTGTTGTGTTTGAGTTTGAGTCAACTCATATTTTAATTATCGATATTTTGAATGTATGATTTGAAGTTCAGGCCCATTGTATTTCGAAAAATTTTTAAGCCCTGATTTTAAGCTTCCGTGTTTATGCGCTTATTATGTGTTAATTGTTAATAATTAGCATGGGGCCTGACGGATTTTAGCTGCTAAGGCTACTGGAACAAATACCGTGATGGGGGCAGCAGATATTGTGGATACTGAGAGTTGAGTCTAGCCAAATATGTTGCGACCATGACGGAATCTGAGGACACAGGGTCCGTGAGCACGGCTCTTGAACTCAATGTCTCTACCACATCTGATGAAGAGTCAATGTCCCTTGAAGATATTCTGAAAAAGATTCCAGCAGATGTGATGCTGCCTTCAGTAACAGCTGCAGAGATTACCAGAATAAGATTCGCACCTAGCATTGAGATTCCGGGAGTCCACGAAGGTGACTGGTACAAGGCTAGTCTCCCTCAAAGTAGTACAACTGACAAGGGGAAGGCGCCTCTTGTTGAGGAAACAATAAAAGGGCATCCGGCCCGAGAGATGTTCAGTTTTATATGTGCATATATAGACTTCCTTGTACAGCTTCGTGAGAAGGTAATAGCAGATGTTGTTTCATTCTTTCATTCCTCCAGTTTAAGTAAATTAGGAGATCTTGAGTTAGTGAAGGCATTATTGCCAAAGAAAAACAGTTTTTAGCATGGGTAGAGACGGATTCATTAGAAACGGCTGTGAGGCGGCGGGAGTTTACAATTGCCAAATACAGAGAGATGCTTCTGAGAAAATTCTTGGAATCCCATCACCAACACTTTCAAGCTGGTCAGCCCTCAACAGCAACTGATCTTCAGATCATCGCTTTGCTCTCCAATGCTCATATCTTTGCAGTGGAGACACTACAAACACAGATGAGGATTCATAGGCCGAAGTGGGAACGCATTTGCAGTTCAAGATTTTTTGAGGGAGAAAACAGAGATCGTGGTGCAGTGATTGCACGATCAAATACTTCCATCAGGTCTCTATGTTGGCTTCGAACCGAAACCTTAGTTGATGGGTCTTGGGTTATTCAGGAAGGAAATGACTTATGGCAGCGTCTGCCCAAACAAACTGTCCCTCCAATGATCGAATTGTCACCACAACGGAAATTCGATGATACTCTTGCCCCCGTGAGTGAATTCTTCAAAGTACTTCAAAAACAGTGGGCTGATGTTTGTATAGAAGTTGTACAGTCTTCTACAGTCAGTAGCTTGCAACCAGTTGGTTCACACAATTCTTGCAGGGATATTGTTGTTAAGAGTTCAGTTGTAGATATCTTTGAGAAGGTTCCGACTGGTTTTTGTGATGTTCTTCAGCAAGGTAAAGATACAAATAGTTTTGTAGGATATTTTAAGTGATTCTGTTGTAAAGCCAGTTTTACAGTGCTTACCAGAAGTAGAGTTAGTTTCCTCCGATGGTTCTACAGTCTATCGTTCTCCATCTCCTCAGTCTCTCTCATCAAGCAGTGACCAGCTAGATTTTCATCTCAGCAGTCCCATGGATGAAGAGGTTATTGCCATAACTAATGTTGGATCTACCCCTGCTGTTGCTCAGCTTTCTTTACCACCCGTTGTTTCAAAATCTTTTGATGATCTACGGGCTTCTATTTCTCTCATTATTGTAAATCAATCGAAGGAGTCTAGGAGGCAGGGTGATTCTCATGACGAAGTTCTGGTTAAAATAAAAAATCTTGAGAGAACCCTCCTTGACATTCTCTATCAACAAGATCAAGCTTTCCGAAGCCTGATCCAAAGTGTTTGTCAAGAGAATCATAATGATATGGACACTTTCACTTGCACTAAAAGCTGTCCGTGCTCAAAATGCCATTTTGTCGACAGACTTAGCGGATGTTCGCAAGGAGGCGAAAGAGCAAAAAGCTATCATAGAGGACATGGATGAGAGGCTTGCTACCGTTCGGAGCAAATTGCTGGACTTCCGTGCGCAAGCACAGGAAAATCACAATACCCTCTCCACCCAACTTGGATTCCTTGTCGATTATATCAATAGGTGTGGTAATGACAAAAAGGGGGAAGATAGTAGCAGCCGCCGTCCTCAACCGCCGCCTGATGATCAGAGTAGACCCAGTGGGGGAAGTGCAAGCAGAGGTGGTGGTTCTGGTGATGGAAGCAGTAGGAGAAGAGATGACAGAAGGGGTTATTCGACAAAAAGGGTATCCAGTAGTGGTGGTGGTGGATCTGGTACTGCTGGTGGACCTTATAAAAAGAATGCTGAATGGTGGCTATATGGAAAGAATCAGTTCCTGGATTTTGTCAGTTTTCTTGTACAAATCTTCTGTACAGTGTTCAGTTAATGAGATCTATAAAATTTCAGCAGACTTTGTGCAATTTATTTTTGCCTATCTATGTAAGTCATAAGGCTGCTAAGTTTGTCATCACCAAAAAGGGGAAATTGTTAAGATAAAATTTATTAGTTTTGGTGATAACAAAATAAGACAAGAACTGAATTCTAAAGTAATGTCTGGACAGTCAGTCAGTCGTAGCAATTAACATTTACGCATATTTCAGATGTTGGGTCAACTTCCATATATCGGGTTGAAAATCTCAGTTGTAAAGATTTCAGATGGTGATAATATACGAGTAATCAGATTCTGGTATCGAGTCTTTATTTCAGCTGTGAAGGCAATTCAGATGTTGATCAAAGGGCTACACAATCAGACTCTGGTATTAGTTCAGCTATTGGGTATGTACTTCAGAAGTAAATGCTTTGAGTACATTTGCTTTTGAATCAGCTGTTGTAATTATTCAGATTTTGGGTTAACAAAGTTTTCAGAAGCCGTGACGTCATCTCAATGTTTTGTAGTTTTCAGAAGTCGTGACGTCATATAAGTGGTTTGAAGATTTCTAAGTCTCGAAAGATTCTGAACTAAGCGTTGACATCTGAGTTGACCATTCGGGAACAGTTATTCAGATTTGATTCAGTAGCTACAGTGGAAGATCTGTTGTTAGAGCAAAGTGTATTCAGATGTGAGTAACAGAGTGTGGTATATTGATTCAGATCTCAGTATTTCAGAAGTGGTTATAGAGCTTTCAGTGAACATCAGATTTGAGGTTATCAGAAGTGTTCGACTTAGACTTAAGAACAGTATATTTTCAGAAGTCGCAAGTATTCTGTTGAGTTAAGCGTGCATGGGTGAGAACGGTACTGGGATGGGTGACCTCCTGGGAAGTTCTCGTACGTCAAGCTGCTGACGTTGCGCCGCTTGATCTGGTTGGTCATGTGGGCTGTAAAAATGTGATGCCAGATCTTAACGGGTAATACTATCTCTGCTGAGGATAGGGCCGACGATAGGGGAAGGGTAAGACTGATCTCTAAGGGAATTGAGATAGCACCAGCAGTTAGACACGAACCTTCCCTGACTCATGGGCCTAACAGCCAAACCCTAACGCACATAATAGGTGCACTCTGTGCTGCCACATTATAAGGAATTAAAGTTGCACCTTGGCTAAGAGCTATAGCTTTTGGCCTAGTGGTAAGCGCTTGATCCTAACAATTGGTATCAGAGCCAAGCTCACGGGTTCGATTCCCATTAGTTGCAAGGAGTGCAATTATTGGGAGGGGGATTGTTGGAGTGTAATAATTGCCTCTGCTGGGTAGAGCGATCGAACCGTGGCGCTTGAGTTGCTATACTGTTTAAAAGATTGGAGTTGCACCGTTATCACCGGCTATAGATTTTGGTAAAGCGGCAAGATCTCGGTCTAACAATTGTTATCAGAGCCAAGGTCATGGGTTCGAGTCTTCCAAGAAGCATTTTCTATACTTCTTGGGAGGGGGATTGTTGAGTTAAGCGTGCATGAGTGAGAACTGTATTGGGATGGGTGACCTCCTGGGAAGTTCTCGTACGTCAAGCTGCTGACGTTGCGCCGCTTGATCTGGTTGGTCATGTGGGCTGTAAAAATGTGATGCCAGATCTTAATGGGTAATACTATCTCTGCTGGGGATAGGGCCGACGGTAGGGGAATGGTAAGACTGATCTCTAAGGGAATTGAGACAGCACCAGCAGTTAGACACGAACCTCCCCTGACTCATGGGCCTAACAGCCCAACTCTAACGAACATAATAGGTGCACTCTGTGCTGCCACATTATAAGGAAATAAAGTTGCACCTTGGCTAAGATCTATAGCTTTTGGCCTAGTGGTAAGCGCTTGATCCTAACACATTCCGTTGTTGCAAATACTTGTTGGGATCCGGATCGCGCCCCCCGGCGAGGCAGCGGAAGAACAGAAATTACATGTCCGAGAGACGATCAATACGATATAATACAAAATTATGACATTCATAGGGTGTTCAAAACACTACCTTGCTGGCAACTCGTGCCTGGCTCCGACCGATTTCGTAAAGAAAACGGCACTTCACGGTAGACTGCGGTAGTTAACACCAATCAGGTCCACGACCGGAAACTAGGTTCCTTCATCAGCCTGCACTAGAAGAGCTGACGAGATCTGCGCGGACGGATTCTCCTCATCAAATTTGGCCGGAACAAATTCCGGCGAAGAGGCGGCGGCGGCGGCTCTTTGAGAGAGAGGAGGGGCGGCTATTGATTAGGGTTAGGGTTAATAATAATGTGTAGTTTTTTATAATTGAAGTTAAGTCTAATTATATAGACTTAAGTGTTGGACTTGGACCGGCCCAGCGGGCCCGGGTCCAACGGATGAACATTCAGTTCATATCCACCACCGAGACTTCATCGTAACTCCGATCGCCGATCAGATCGGACCGATCGATTCAGTTTCCAAAACTGAACACTATGATCTGAAAAACCGTTTTTCAGAACCCCAGCGCAAAATGACGGTTTTGCCCCTCAACAGCGGGAAACCCCGATTTGACCCCTGTTGACTTTTATTTCATGATAGCCGTCATACCCACTATCACATCCAACATACGCTTTAGTGTATTCTAGGTCTTTACTCAACACAATTGTAAATCATTACACACATAATGAAAGTAAAGAACGCCATATAAAAGAATGCGAATATCATATATAAAGACTGTTTGTACAAGAGTCTATAAAAACCCACACGCCACAAGTTGGCTAGTTGGGCTCTACTCTAACAATCTCCCACTTGCCCTAAAGCCAACTACTCATCAGACGTAGTCCCATTGTTTCGTGATGTTTTTCAAACAACGGTCCAGGCAAGGGCTTCGTAAGTGGATCAGCAACGTTGTCCGCAGAGGTGACTCTCTCAACTGCTATGTCACCTCTAGCCGCAATATCCCGAATTATGTGGTATTTCCTCAGTATGTGTTTGGATCTTTGGTGAGACCTAGGCTCCTTTGCTTGCGCAACGGCACCCGTGTTGTCGTAGTACACCGGGACGTGACCAAATCCATTAGGAATGACGCCCAACTCTTGGACGAAATTCCTCATCCAAACGGCCTCCTTAGCAGCAGCTGATGCTGCAATGTACTCAGCCTCAGTGGTTGAATCCGCAATGGTGTCTTGCTTGGAACTCTTCCAAGAGACAGCACCACCATTGAGCATGAATACAAATCCAGAGGTTGATTTCGAATCATCCACGTAACACTGGAAGCTAGAATCAGTGTAGCCTTCCAGTTTCAGTTCACCACCCCCATAGACCATGAACATATTCTTAGTCCTTCGTAAGTACTTAATTGGATAGAGTGACCCCGTGGCACGTAGGTAGGTGTCCTCTCTTGGACTCTTCCATAGAGAACCTCTTAAGTATGGTATCGATGTAGGTAGCTTGGGTGAGTCCGAGCATCCGTTTAGATCTATCCCGATAGATCTGTATTCCAAGAA
Source organism: Dorcoceras hygrometricum (assembly GCA_001598015.1). Taxonomy (NCBI): domain Eukaryota; kingdom Viridiplantae; phylum Streptophyta; class Magnoliopsida; order Lamiales; family Gesneriaceae; genus Dorcoceras; species Dorcoceras hygrometricum. The sequence continues at coordinate 285,863 of KV009363.1, read as the reverse complement.
TATAGGTTGCTTCACCCATGTCCTTCATCGAAAATCTACTAGACAACCATACTTTAGTTGACTGCAACATTCCTACATCATTCCCAATGAGTAGAATGTCATCAACATAAAGCACTAGGAACGTCACAGCACTTTTAACTACCTTCTTGTAAACACATGGCTCCTCGGGATTCTTGATGAAACCAAATTCCTTAATTGTTTCATCGAATCTTAGGTTCCAACTTCGCGATGCTTGTTTGAGACCGTAGATCGATCTCTGAAGCTTGCATACCTTATGCTCGCTTCCAACAGATGTGAAACCCTCAGGCTGCGTCATATAGATCTCTTCCTTAATGTTTCCATTAAGGAACGCAGTTTTCACATCCATATGCCATATCTCATAGTCGTACCATGCGGCTATGGCTAACAATATTCTAATTGACTTGAACATTGCGACGGGCGAGAAGGTTTCATCATAGTCAACACCTTTCCTTTGAGTGTAACCTTTAGCGACCAGTGGCGCCTTGTAGGTCATTACCTTACCATCAGGCCCAAGTTTCCTCTTGTACACCCATTTGCACCCAATAGGAACGATTCCTTTGGGAGGGTTAACAAGAGTCCAAACTTGGTTAGCATGCATTGAGTCAAACTCAGACTGCATAGCTTCAAGCCACAAGTTAGAATCAGCATCGGAAATTGCCTCCTTGAAAGTTCTTGGATCAGATCCAACAACTTGATCACCTTGATCATCTTCAAGGAGAAAACCATATCTCTCAGGAGCCCTAGGAACCCTTTCGGATCTCCTAGGTGCGATCATATCTGGTACTGGCTCAGTAGGTGCGGGAGATTCACTTGGTACTTCAGTTGGTTCTCGAACCTCTTCGAGTTCTACTATTTTGCCCTTTCTATCAAGTAGAAATTCCCTTTCCATAAATGTGGCATTCCTAGAGACAAACACTTTTGTCTCGCTGGGATAGTAGAAGCAGTATCCAATGGAATTCTTTGGATACCCAATGAAGTAGCATAAGATGGATCTCGTATCCAGCTTATCTCCCACTGTCTGCTTCACGTAAGCAGGACATCCCCAAATCCTCATAAATGAGTACTTGGGTGGTTTGCCCATCCATATCTCATACGGAGTTTTATCCACTGCCTTGGTGTGGACATTGTTCAACAACATGACCGCTGTTTCGAGCGCATAGCCCCAAAACGAGGTCGGAAGCTCATTGAAGCTCATCATAGATCGAACCATGTCCAACAAGGTCCGATTACGACGCTCCGCTACACCATTGAGTTGTGGTGTGGCCGGAGGGGTCCACTGTGAGAGAATCCCATTCTCTTTCAGATAGTCTTGAAACTCAGTACTCAAGTATTCACCACCTCGATCAGATCGAAGTGCTTTAATACTTTTGCCTAATTGATTTTCTACTTCAGCCTTGAATTCTTTGAACCTTTTAAAGGATTCAGACTTGTACTTCATCAAGTACAAGTACCCGTACCTAGAGTAATCGTCGGTAAAGGTGATGAAGTATGTGTGACCATATTTAGTACCAATACTAAACGGGCCGCACACATCAGTATGGATCAAATCTAATAGGCCCTGGTCACGTTCACCCTTGCCCTTGAAGGGTTGCTTGGTCATCTTTCCTTTTCAGACAGGATTCACAAGTCGGTAGGGAGTTGATGTCTGACAGATCAAACAAGTCACTCCTAACTAACTTGTTCATCCTACTTAGAGAAATATGACCTAGCCTAGCATGCCAAAGTTGTGCTGGGTTCAAGTTATCGTGTTTCCGTTTAATCGTTGTTGTGTGTGTTTCGACATCGCGTGTTGGAACGTCTTTTAATCTTAAGGTGTATATGGCCTTCCAATGCAATTGGCCGGGGTTGGCCTGGTAGCGGCTCGTGACACTCATAGCATATGCGACGTCCGGTCTAGTCGAGATCATGCCATACATAATACTACCTATAGTCGAGGCATATGGTACACGTGCCATACTCTCTATCTCCTCATCAGTCTTTGGACACATAGACTTGGATAGAGTGACCCCGTGGCACATAGGTAGGTGTCCTCTTTTGGACTCTTCCATAGAGAACCTCTTAAGAATGGTATCGATGTAGGTAGCTTGGGTGAGTCCGAGCATCCGTTTAGATCTATCCCGATAGATCTGTATTCCAAGAATATAGGTTGCTTCACCCATGTCCTTCATCGAAAATCTACTAGACAACCATACTTTAGTTGACTGCAACATTCCTACATCATTCCCAATGAGTAGAATGTCATCAACATAAAGCACTAGGAACGTCACAGCACTTTTAACTACCTTCTTGTAAACACATGGCTCCTCGGGATTCTTGATGAAACCAAATTCCTTAATTGTTTCATCGAATCTTAGGTTCCAACTTCGCGATGCTTGTTTGAGACCGTAGATCGATCTCTGAAGCTTGCATACCTTATGCTCGCTTCCAACAGATGTGAAACCCTCAGGCTGCGTCATATAGATCTCTTCCTTAATGTTTCCATTAAAAACACAGTTTTCACATCCATTTGCCATATCTCATAGCGTACCATGCGGCTATGGCTAACAAGATTCTAATTGACTTGAACATTGCGACTGGCGAGAAGGTTTCATCATAGTCA
>KV009363.1:266177-278885 GCA_001598015.1 Dorcoceras hygrometricum | reverse complement strand
TCACTATCTATCTGCATGTTCAGAACATCACAATGCTCCCTACCAATGAAACGTGGTACTTCGCATCGCAGATACTAGTCTCGAACTCGGGCGGCCTTATCCTCATTTTTACGGCCCAATCGACTAGGAACATGTTCAGAATACACAGCGACTATTAGATGTGTTTCATGATAGCCGTCATACCCACTATCACATCTAACATACGCTTTAGTGCATTTTAGGTCTTACTCAACACAATTGTAAATCATCATACATACAATGAAAGTAAAGAATGCCATATAAATAAATGCGAATATCATATATAAAGATTGTCATATACAAGAGTCTATAAACCCACACGCCACAAGTTGGCAGGTTGGGCATCTACTCTAACAATACTCAGTTCTTTATGTATTCAGCTTTGACAGCTATGAATACACAATCAGCAATGAGATAACCAAGGCAGAAAGAAATGTTTTAACAATAAGAGCTTTCAGGCATAAGGAACGAACAGATTCAAACGCTACCATATGTTTATATTGGAAAGAATCAATGGTTGCGATTGGATCGTACAAATGCCTGAAATTAAGGAGACAATGTCAGAGCTATTTTGGGCGATTGTACACAGTATACAGAGGACGTTATACGATGTTTACCCAAATATGGATATACGACAATTTGGCCCTAATAAAGCGCAAATTACCATTTGGTGGAGCAGGATATACGGTTGTACGATGAACATATATTCAAAATGGGATTTTGTTTCCTTAGGCGAAATTTAATGACCGTTGAGATCAAAGGGTATAAAAGGTTGAAGAATTCAAATTGAGAAGCTCTCTGTGAATTTTCCTATTCTCTGCGAACTCTCTGTCTCTCGCTTAATCCATACACACAGTCTTTCTCTTGCGCTCAGTAATTTGAAAAGCTCTCACCTACTCTCTGAGATTTATGAAAGGCATTCAAACGAAAATATTCCAAGTTTCAGAAATCCAATCTCGAAGAATATTCAAAGTCTAGAGTTCACAGATATTACCTTTGAGATATCATCTTCTGGTTCACTTGTTGAATCGTGTTTCATAGTATAAAAACCAGAAGATTTACAGTCTCAAATAGTTGTGTTTTTCACTGTACTATCATTTTGAGTCTGTAACGAACTGGCTTTGTGAAGCAGTTCGAAAAATCCCATTACTTGTATTCAGCAGCTGCGCCTGCTTGTTGATTGAAGTTGCTAGGAGTTCACCTGGAGAGAGGCTTGGTGATCGGGTGTCTACAGCGTCTGTATTCATCAAATTCTTCTAGTGGAACCTTTCTGAAGAAGGAAGAAGGGGAGACGTAGGATTTGATATCCGAACTTCCATAAACAAACTCTCGACCCTATACTTTTACTTTACTGCATTTATTTATCTTTACATTGTACACAGATTGATCGAATTCATTCCGCACATTATTTGTTAGTCGAGAAATCAGATTTTATACTGAGATACCTTAAATCTGGTAACTCGGATTTAAGTTAAACAAGGCGCTTGTAAAAACTGTTTTAAGGTTTCGAAAATTTAAAATCCCAAAGGAGTTCATTCAACCCCCCTTCTAAACTCCTAAGACTGTTTTTCGATCCTATTGATCCTATCAATCTGTTTTGTGGGAGCGAACAGATGCGAGCGTCTATGGGATCAGATGTCAATGTTGGTCAACGGTGCTCAGGTTTGAGTAAGCGCGATCAGTTATGAGCGTTGCCCACTTCAGATGTGATCGAAGTCTGGATGAGAGTTAGCCGGATCTGTTGTGAGAGCGGGACCCTTATGCTACGTCGTTTTGATAAGTAAGAGCGACGTCGTTTTGGTATTGTTTAGAGAACCAGATCCGAGAGGCTTCTGCCTTAGAATGAAAGCTGATCAGTACCAAGATCTGAGTTGGGGAGAGATCTGAATAAGTCGTGATGACTTCTGTTGTAGCTTTGACTGGTGATTAAAATGGAAGTGATGATCGACACTTAGAATATTTTTTCGAACCAGATATTCCTTATCTTATTTCCTCGATAACCCTCGATTGTTACTGTTCACCCGAACCCTATTTCCGACGATTGCCGTCGTTTTACGCCGCCGTTTGGAGCAAGATTGGTAGCGCTGAGCTCTTCTTCTCTAGGGCTTTCGATTGATACCAGTTTGGAGACTGGAGTCGTCGGATTTGAGGAGCGCGATGTAGTTGCAGAGTTCGTTTGTCTTCGCGATTGTGGACCTCTAGCTTGTCTGTTCTTTGACAGCTTTGGGTAAGTGATTCTTTATCGATTTAAGCTTCGAATGAGAGCTGAGTAGTGCACTGTAGAGTTGAGGTAGCTGAGTGAGCTACGAGGCTTTAGAAACTAAGCTGTTTGAGTTCAGATTTGAGTTGATATTGAGATATCTTAACCGATTCGAGCTTGTAGTAGCTTTTGCTGAGTTACCGTGGAGCTGCTTGGGCAGTACACTTGAGTTGGTTGCTGCGCCCTTCTTGTTGTAAGATCTATTGAGATTTGAGGTACGAATTGAGCTAGATTTTAGCAGCTTTGTTATCAGCTTTGGGAATATTTCTGTCGTGTATTAGCTGCTGTGTTTTGTATTGACTGCTGAATGATTTGTGCTCATATCTGTGTTATGTGCATGTGATGTTATGCATTGATTAAGCATGAGTCTGCTGTGCATTCACGCATGCATATTGAGCCTGATTCCTTTGAAATCTGAATCCCTTTACACGTTGTGATCGGTCGACTGAGTCGTCGTGCCTGAAAGGTCCAACGCTGTTTTGATGTGGTGGCCAGCTGAGTCGTTGAGTCTGAATACCACTATACCTTGTGATGTTCGGCTGAGTCGTCGTACCTGAATATCACAAGATGATGATGATTGATGAGATCTGCACAGCTGAGTCGTTGTGCTATTCTTTTTTCCTATCGATGATTCTTGGTAGCCCATTTCATGCATTGAACGATTGAGATATTGCATTGTCTGATATGAAGATGCTTTTATTGCTCTTTGTACTGAGGTTTGACCTCGTATATTTTCCCTGTTTTGGGCTGCCTTGGTCTGTGTTGTCTTTGGCAGGTTCTTCAGGTAACCAGACTGGACAGAGTGGAGCTTCAGCTGGTCGATCCCCTTTTTGATTTGAGTCCCAGTTGTATTGATATTCATATTGAGGCAGGGGATGTCCCGTGCCTCTATTTATGTTGGGGATCAGTTGTTGCATTATTGATTGTTTGAGTTTTGAGTTAAACTCTTATTTTGAGTATGAATGTATTTTGAAAGATATTGGGTCAGGCCCATATTCGAAAAATTTTTAGCACATATTTTTATGATACTTCCACATATTTGTTACAAATTTTTGTATTAGCGCACGTGGCCTGACATTTCTAGTATCGGAGCTTAAACTGGGATAAGCTCGTTTCTTTTTTATCACACTTGAGTCTAGGCACAGAGTTTGAGTTTTGATTTTGACTGGCTCTGTGATTGTGTGATTTGATTATCTGCCTCTATTATTTATCTTCTTTTTTCCTTACCTCTGAGTTTTTGTAGATACCGCCGAGGAGAGGTAGGAGTAGGATTGCTAGGCAGGTAGATGGGGAGTCTAGAGCCCTGGGCAGTGATGAGGATGTTGAGCAGCATGGAATACCTTTGCGTCGCCGTGGTAGGCAGGCTGAGGTAGAGGTGGATGATGTGACCCGACAGATTGGAGAGATGGAGCTAGTGTTGGCTAGGTTCCAGAGGATGAATCCCCCGATTTTTACTGGTATCGAGGCTGGTCTGTTGGCCGAAGGCTGGCTTGAGCATGTGGAAGAGTTGTTTGACGCCGTGGAGTACTCGCAAGAGCGGAGGCTGAAGTTAGCAGTGTTGCAGTTGAGAGAGCATGCGCAACGCTGGTGGAAGGGTACTTCTCGTGTCATGAGGGAGACTGGAGTTGTGATTTCTTGGGAGAGCTTCTGTGTAGCTTTTCGACAGAAGTATACCCCTGAGTCTTTCTACAAAAACCGTGAGCGGGAGTTCGACAACTGAAGTTAGCAGTGTTGCAGTTGAGAGAGCATGCGCAACGCTGGTGGAAGGGTACTTCTCGTGTCATGAGGGAGACTGGAGTTGTGATTTCTTGGGAGAGCTTCTGTGTAGCTTTTCGACAGAAGTATACCCCTGAGTCTTTCTACAAAAACCGTGAGCGGGAGTTCGACAATATGAAACAAGGGAACTTGAGGGTGGCCGAGTATGTCAGGCAGTTTTCTTCGCTTTTGTCGTATGTTCCCCATGTTGCGAACCAGGAGAGGACGAAGAGGAACAAGTTTTTGAGAGGGTTGAGACCCGAGTTGTTCCGTATGGTGTTAGCTGGTTCCCCTGTGACGTATGCTGAGGCTGTGGATAGAGCAGTGGATATTGAGGAGAGTCTGATGGAGGTGCAGAATCAGGTTACGCCGATAGCTGGACGTAGTTTTCAACCTGTACCGGAAGTGATGTTTTTTTTCCAATCTCCTCAAGTGCCACAACAGTCGAATCTTCAGAGGTTCAAGCCTCGAGGGAAACAGTTTAAGAAGCGATCTAACTCGAGTTCTTTGGGTTCAGTGAGTTCTCTTGGCAGTGGCTCCAGAGGAGGAGTGACTTGTGGACAGTGTGAAGATCGCCATATGACTTCGCAGTGTCGTGGAGTTCAGGGCCTTTGCCATAATTGTGGGCAGCCTGGACATTTTTCTCAAGTGTGTCCGGCTGGAGGACAGTCTCTGGGTCAGTCGTAGCAAGGTTCAGCTGGTGGTTCTTCGCAGAGACCGCAACCTTTTGCTCAGTCCCAACGATCAAGTTTCCAACCCCTTGAACCGTCTAGGTTTGGTGGACCTTCGAGACCTCAGTTTTCGGGACCGTAGCAGGCTCAGGTGAACGCCTTGACGAGTGAGCAAGCTGCTGATATTCCTGAGAGGATTATTGCAGGTACTTGTGCTATCTTTGATTTTCCTGCACAAGTTTTGTTTGATACTGGAGAATCACACTCCTTTATTTCTGAGTTGTTTGTGTATGAGTGTGGGTTGAGCTCTTCCATACCGTGTGATGTTGTCTCTGTATCTACCCCTGCTGGCGTGAGTTTGTTGTCCCGTGAGGTGGTGTTGGATTGTGTTCTTAGGTTTGATGAGCATGTGATAGTGACTAATCTGATTGTCCTGGAGATTAGGGATTTTGATTGTATCTTGGGAATGGAGGTGTTGTCCAGTTATAGAGCAACAGTGGATTTTTTTCATTGTGTAGTGAGATTTAGGCCTGAATCTGGAGAGAAATGGGATTTCTATGGTGCTGATTCGTGACCTAAGATTCCTTTGGTGTCTGCCATGGAGATGTTTAGTTTTTTGTCGCTAGAGAATTCAGGGTTTATGATCTATTCCTTGGATGTTTCTCGAGTATCACGAGTAGAGTTGAGCGATGTTCCGATTGCTCAAGAGTTTCCTGACGTGTTTCCGGATGAGATCCTGGATTCCCTCCGAGACGAGAGATTGATTTTGGTATAGAGTTGGTGCCAGGAACAGCCCAGATTTCTAGAGCTCCGTATCGGTTGGCTCCAGCTGAGTTGAAGGAACTCAAAGAGCAGTTGCGTGATCTGTTAGAGAAGGGCTTCATTAGACCGAGTATGTCCCCCTGGGAGCTCCGATTCTTTTTGTGAAGAAGAAGGATGGATCTATGAGGATGTGTGTGGATTTTCGGCAGTTGAACAAAGCGACGATTAAGAACAAGTATCCGTTACCGAGGATTGATGACTTGTTTGATCAGTTGCAGGGATCTGCTATATACTCTAAGATTGATCTGCGGTCTGGTTATCATCAGTTACGGATCAGAGATGCTGACGTGGCGAAGACGGCTTTCAGGACTAGATATTGACATTATGAGTTTTTGGTGATGCTATTTGGATTGATGAATCCGATTCTTTTTGTGAAGAAGAAGGATGGATCTATGAGGATGTGTGTGGATTTTCGGCAGTTGAACAAAGCGACGATTAAGAACAAGTATCCGTTACCGAGGATTGATGACTTGTTTGATCAGTTGCAGGGATCTGCTATATACTCTAAGATTGATCTGCGGTCTGGTTATCATCAGTTACGGATCAGAGATGCTGACGTGGCGAAGACGGCTTTCAGGACTAGATATTGACATTATGAGTTTTTGGTGATGCTATTTGGATTGATGAATGCTCTTGCTGTCTTCATGGATTTGATGAATCGCGTCTTTAGTGAGTATATCGATCATTTTGTGAGATTGTATTCAGAGATGACATCCTGGTGTATTCGAGGAACTTCAGAGAGCATAATGAGCACTTGAGATTAGTTTTGCAGAAACTGATAGACTCACAGTTGTATGTGAAGTTCAGCAAGTGTGAATTCTGGCTGGATAGAGTTGTCTTTTTGGGTCATGTCATTTCAGCGCAAGGAATTTACGTGGATCCGAGTAAGGTCGAAGAAGTTCTTAACTGGGAGCGACCTAGGAGTGTGCCTGAGATCCGTAGTTTCTTGGGTTTGGCTGGCCATTATAGGCGTTTCATTGAGAAGTTCTCTTCGATAGCTAGGCCGATGAATCAGTTGACCCAGAAAGATAGGAAGTTTTTTTGGACTGATGAGTGTGAGTCGAGTTTCCAGTTGCTTAAGTAGAAGTTGACTACTGCTCCTGTGTTAGCTTTGCCTTCGGGTTCTGGAGGTTTTGTAGTTTGCTCTGACGCTTATCTGAGTGGTTTGGGTTGTGTTTTGATGCAGAACGGGTGTGTGATAGCTTATGCGTCTCGACAGTTGAAGCCCCATGAAACGAGGTACCCCGTTCATGATTTAGAGTTGGCTGCGATAGTGTTTGCCTTGAAGATTTGGCGTCACTATTTGTATGGTGAACAATTTGTGGTGTACACCGACCACAAGAGTTTGAAGTATATCTTCACGCAGTCGGATTTAAATATGAGGCAACGCCGCTGGATGGAGTTGCTGAAGGATTTTGAGTGTGAGATTCAGTATCAGTCTGGGCGGATGAATTTAGTGGCTGATGCTTTGAGTAGGAAAGCCCAATCGACGATGTTGACGTCGATGAGCATATCCAAAGTCCATGAGGATTTGGGGACTTTTGGGTGGCGTTTTCAGTCGATTGATCAGTACTTTGTGGTTTCTTCTTTTCAGGTTGAGCCACAGATTGTAGCAGACATTAGAGCAGCACAGAGGACTGATCCGTATGTTGATGAGTTGAAGATTAAGGCTCAGAATGGTCAGTCTGAGGATTTTTCTGTTGCTTCTGATGGATGCCTGAGATTTTGAGATAGGTTGGTGGTTACGAATTTGATTGATTTGAAGGAAGCAATCTTGAATGAAGCTCATTGTAGTCGATACAGTGTGCATCCGGGCGAGAAGAAGATGTATCATGCTCTGAAGTCTCACTATTGGTGGGAAGGCATGAGGAATGACATTTTTGGATTTGTAGCTCGATGTTTGAATTTTCAACAGGTCAAGCCTGAGAGGATGAGACCTGGTGGATTACCGCAGAGTTTAGAAGTGCCTCAGTGGAACTGGGAGCACATCGCCATGGATTTTGTGACTCATTTGCCTCGATCGGGTAGGGGATGTGATGCTGTTTGGGTTGTTGTTGATAGGCTTTCGAAGTCAGCCCATTTCATTCCCTATGATGTGAGGTGTTCGATGAAGAAGATGCCGTGACTGCACATTGACCATGTGGTGAGATTGCATGGAGTGCCGATTTCGATAGTGTCTGATAGAGATCCAAGGTTCACTTCTCGATTCTGGAAGAGCTTGCAGGCAGTGATGGGTTCGAGATTGGCTATGAGTACATCCTATCACCCATAGAAATTTGGTAAATCTGAGAGGACCATTCAGATTTTAGAGGATATGCTGCGAGCAGTTGTGTTGGATTTCAGTGGTGGCTGGCAGGATTTTGTCCATAGTTGAGTTTTCTTATAACAACAGCTACCAGGTGACTATTGGAATGGAGCCTTTTGAAGCGTTGTATGGTCGAAAGTGTAGATCACCGATCTGCTGGGAAGAGATTGGTGAGAAGCAGTTGTCTACTCCTGAGTTTGTGCAGAACATGAAGGATCAGATTGAGTTGACTCGGAGTAGGATGAAAGCCGCTCAAGATCGACATGCTAGATATGCTAACAAGAGACGCAGACCTTTGGAGTTTGAGGTTGGTGATCGAGTGTTTCTCAAAGTTTCTCCTTTCAAGAGTGTGATGAGATTCAGATTGAAAGGATGAAAGCCGCTCAAGATCGACATGCTAGATATGCTAACAAGAGACGCAGACCTTTGGAGTTTGAGGTTGGTGATCGAGTGTTTCTCAAAGTTTCTCCTTTCAAGAGTGTGATGAGATTCAGATTGAAGGGTAAATTGGCTCCTAGATTCGTTGGTCCCTTTGAGATAGTTGAGAGGATCGGACAGTTGGATTATAGATTGAGGCTTCCTGATGAGTTAGCAGCGATGTATGATGTGTTTCATGTGTCAATGTTGAGGAAATATGAGCCAGATCCATCCCATGTGTTGAGAACCGATGAAGTAGAGCTGGATTCTACCTTGAGCTATGTTGAGTATCCAGTGCAGATTCTAGATAGGAAGGAGAAGCAGCTGAGGAATAAGGTTATTCCATTGGTGATGGTCCAATGGAGCAAGCATGGTCGTGAGGAAGCTACCTGGGAAGTAGAAGAGAAGATGAGACAAGAGTGACCTCATCTGTTTGAGCGTTGACAGCAGTAGAATTCCAGGTAATTTTCTGGATTATTGATCTTGTGTTTGGTTGATTTTTGCTGTTGATTTGTGGTTTGTTTAGCATTGAGTTATGCTGGGCGTGATGACATAGGTGTATTAAGAATGGTATCTAGTATACTGTGTGGTGAATATGCTATCTTGATGTTGTGATTGTTGATTTTTGGATCTGATGCTGTAAGTGATTTCGAGGACGAAATCGATTTCTAGTGGGGGAGAATGTGAGAACTAGAAATTGTTAAGTACGATTTAATTGGCTAATCATATTTGAGGAAGTATTAGTTAATTGAGTTATTAACTATCGGGTTTTCAGATGTGAAGATTTGGTGGTTTTTAGAATTTCAGATTTGAGCGGAATCTGGATGTTCAGATGTATCCCTCGCGTGTTTGCGTGAATTGCCGTGAGTAGGAGGTGAAACGCTGTCCTTTCAGGTTCCAATCAGATATGGCGTTGCTGTAGGTGATGCTATGTCATATCGTGTGTTCAGACTTGACGCTTGTGAGAGGAATCTGTTTAGTGGGAGCGAACAGATGCGAGCGTCTATGGGATCAGATGTCAACGTTGGTCAACGGTGCTCAGGTTTGAGTAAGCGCGATCAGTTATGAGCGCTGGAATCCACTTCAGATGTGATCGAAGTCTGGATGAGAGTTAGCGGGATCTGTTGTGAGAGCGGGACCCTTATGCTACGTCGTTTTGATAAGTAAGAGCGACGTCGTTTTGGTATTGTTTAGAGAACCTGATCCGAGAGGCTTCTGCCTTAGAATGAAAGCTGATCAGTACCAAGATCTACGTTGGGGAGAGATCTGAATAAGTCGATGATGACTTCTATTGTAGCTTTGACTGGTGATTTAAATGGAAGTGCTGATCGACACTTAGAATATTTTTTCGAAGCAGATATTCCTTATCTTCTTTCCCCGATAACCCTCGATTGTTACTGTTCACCCGAACCCTATTTCAGACGATTGCCGTCGTTTTACGCCGCCGTTTGGAGCAAGATTGGTAGCGCTGAGCTCGTCTTCTCTAGGGCTTTCGATTTATACCAGTTTGGAGACTGGAGTCGTCAGATTTGAGGAGCGCGAAGTAGTTGCAGAGTTCGTTTGTCTTCGCGATTGTGGATCTGTAGCTTGTCTGTTCTTTGACAGCTTTGGGTAAGTGATTCTTTATCGACTTAAGCTTTGAATGAGAGCTGAGTAGTGCTCTGTAGAGTTGAGGTAGCTGAGTGAGATACGAGGCTTTAGAAACTAAGCTGCTTGAGTTCAGATTTGAGTTGATATTGAGATATATTAACAGTTTCGAGCTTAGTAGCTTCTGCTAAGTTGCCGTGGAGCTGCTTGGACAGTAGACTTGAGTTGGTTGCTGCGCCCTTCTTGTTGTAAGATCTGTTGAGGTTTGAGGTACGAATTGAGCTAGATTTTAGAAGCTTTGTTATCAGTTTTGGGAATATTTCTGTCGTGTATTAGCTGCTGTGTTTTATATTGACTGCTGAATGGTTTGTGCTCACATCTGTGTTATGTGCGTGTGATGTTATGCATTGATTAAGCATGAGTCTGCTGTGCATTCACGCATGCATATTGAGCCTGATTCCTTTGAAAGCTGAATCCCTTTACACGTTGTGATCGGCCGACTGAGTCGTCGTGCCTGAAAGGTCCAACGCTGTTTTGATGTGGTGGCCAGCTGAGTCGTCGTACCTGAATATCACAAGATGATGATGATTGATGAGATCTGCACAGCTGAGTCGTTGTGCTATTTTTTTGCCTACCGATGATTCTTGGTATCCCATTTCAAGCATTGTACGATTGAGATATTGCATTGTCTGATATGATAGATGCTTTTATTGTGCTCTTCGTACTGAGATTTGACCTTGTTTATTTCCCTGTTTTGGGCTGCCTTGGTCTGTGTTGGCTTTGGCAGGTTCTTCAGGTAACCAGGATTGGCAGAGTGGAGCTTCAGCTGGTCGATCCCCTTTTTTATTTGAGTCCCAGTTGTATTGATATTTATATTGAGCCAGGGGATGTCCTGTACCTCTATTTATGTTGGGGATAAGTTGTTGTATTATTGATTGTTTGAGTTTTGATTTAAACTCTTATTTTGAGTATGAATATATTTTGAAAGATATTGGGTCAATCCCATATTCGAAAAATTTTTAGCCCATATTTTTATGATACTTCTGCATATTTGTTACAAATTGTTGTATTAGTGCACGTGGCCTGAAAAACACTCCGTAGGCTTTGCTCACTGTTGAGTATCCAAGAAACAAACCTGCATCAGATTTAGCATCGAAAGCTGTTAGGTGCTTTTTACCATTATTGTGAATGAAACATCTGCACCCAAACACCCTGAAATAAGATATATCAGGTTTCTTGCCACTCCAAATCTCATATGGGGTAACGCCATGGTTCATGTTAATCATAGATCTGTTTTGAGTGTAGCAGGCTGTGTTAACTGCTTCTGCCCAGAATTTTTGAGAAATACCGGAATAAGCAATCATAGATCGAGCAGCTTCTTTTAAAGTTTGATTTCTCCTCCCAGCCAGCCCGTTCTACTCAGGAGTTCTAGCTTCTGAAAGCTCATGCTTAATTCCAATGTCTTCCAGATAAGATGATAGCTTATGATTTAAAAACTCAGTACCTCTATCAGATCTTATCCGGTTGACAGTACAAGATTTGTCATTTTGTAAATGTTAAGCTTGATCAGCTGGTCAACTGTCTGGTCTTTTGATTTTAAAAACAACACCCATGTAAATTTTGTAAAATCATCAACAACAACGAGGGTGTAATTTGTTCCCCCTAAGCTAGTTACGGGTATGAGACCAAAGAGATCCATATGTAAAAGCTGTAAGCTTCGGGAAGAACAAAGACCATTTTTCTTTTTGAAAGTAGAGCGAATTTGTTTTCCAACTGACATGCTGCACAAATCTTGTCCTTTGAAAATTTATTTTGGGCATACCAGAAACCAATTCGAGCTTACTCAGTTTGGCAAGAGTTTTGAAGTTCAGATGGTTCATCCTCTTGTTCCATAGCCAGATCTTGGAAGATTTAGCTGCTAGGCAAATCCGTTCAGATCCCATATGCTCTGACCAATTGACCACGTAGGTACTCCCCGATCTTTTTCCTACCAATACAGTCAGACCATCCGGACTCTGAACTGTGCATGTTTGCTTTTGAAAGTTAACTGTGTAACCACTGTCACACAGCTGACTTATACTAATCAGATTATAGCACAAATTTTCAACAAGAAGGATATCATTAATTGAAATGTTACCATGGGTAAGCTTACCCTTACCCACAGTGTTACCGTGTGAGTTATCACCAAAAATGATTTTGGCTCCTTTGTTTTGCACCACATCTGTGACACCCAAACCCAAGGGGGCCACGAGAAATGGGGTAAACAAAATTTTCGAATAAAAGAAGGGCTAAAAGATAATTTGTTATAAGCTGTAATCCTTATAACCCAACAAGAAACAAAACACAATACAATTTCGAAGATCAGCAGATACTCAAATGTGCGCGCTACTGCTAAAACTTATGCGGAAAACAGGGTATTTCATATAACCTTGCAATTGCGGATTTCAACAGCTGTTATTTGAGATAAATATACAACCATTGCTACTGAATTAATACAGCATATCCTAACCAAAACAATATAACTATGACACGGAAAAACGTAGGCCTTGGATAAACACAACGCCACCCATCTGCTGATTCAAGATCCACCTGCTGTTCCTCCTTCAGCTGTCGTACCTGCACCATTTTAAAAGCTAGTGAGCCTAAAGGCTCAGCAAGTAAAATCTGAGTAGTAACAATTTCATAAAACGCAGGCAGACATCTGTACAATGCATATGTTAAGGAACTTCAATATACAGTATCGTTTTCATAAACATTTCAATGGCAGAAACAGGGGAAAATGGCCCAGTTTCTCATTTCTTTCAATTTCATTTTCAGTTGATCATGGCATATAAGTTCTATTTGGTCCGTGTTGCACTTTGATCAAAATGACT